>CAJVQJ010000047.1:0-209958 GCA_911387685.1 Dolichovespula media
CGTTATTATCATCGTTGTTATCGTCGTTATTATCGTCGTTATTATCTTAGATATAACGTTATTATCGTCGTTATAATCAAACGTTAATATCATCGCTATTATCGTCGTTATTATCGTCGTTATTATCATCGATATTATCGTCGTTATTATCGTCGATATTATCGTCGTTATTATCGTCGTTATTATCGTCGTTAAAATCGTAGATATTATTGTCATTATCATCGTTGTTATCGTCGTTAACATCGTCATTATCATAGTTATAATCATCAAAATTATCGATCGTCAATGTCGTCGTTATTATCGTCATTATCATCGTTGCTATCGTCTTTATTATCCTCATAAATATCGTCGTTAATATCTTTGTTATTATCGTTATTATCATCGTTGTTATCGTCGTTATTATCGTCGTTATTATCTTCGATATAACGTTATTATCGTCGTTATAATAAACGTTAATATCATCGCTATTATCATCGTTATTATCGTCGTTATTTTCGTCGTTATTATCGTCGTTATTATCGTCGTTATTATCGTCGTCATTATCGTCGTTAATATCGTCGTTAATATCGTCGTTATTATCGTCATTATCATCGTTGTTATCGTCGTTATTATCCTCATAATTATCGTCGTTAATATCGTCGTTATTGTCGTCATTTTCATCGATGTTATATTTGTTATTATCCTCATAATTATCGTCGTTAATATCGTCGTTTTTTCGTCTTATTATCGTTGTTATCGTCCTTAATATCGTCGTTATTTCGTCATTATCATCGTTGTTATCGTCGTTATTATCGTCGTTATTATCTTCGATATAACGTTATTATCGGCGTTATAATCAACGTTAATATCATCGTTATTATCGTCGTTTATTATCGTCATTATCGTCGTTATTATCGTCGATATTATCGTCGTTATTTATCGTCGTTATTATCGTCGTTAAAATCGTAGATATTATTGTCATTATCATCGTTGTTATCGTCGTTAATATCGTCATTATCATAGTTATTATCGTCAAAATTATCGTCGTCAATGTCGTCGATATTATCCTCATAATTATCGTCGTTAATATCGACGCTATTTTGTCATCATCATCGTTGTTATCGTTGTTATTATCGTCATTATTATCGTCGATATTATCGTCGTTATTATCGTCATTTTCATCGTTGTTATCTTCGTTATTATCCTCATAATTATCGTCGTTAATATCGTCGTTATTTCGTCATTATCATCGTTGTTATCGTCGTTATTATCGTCGTTATTATCTTCGATATAACGTTATTATCGGCGTTATAATCAACTTTAATATCATCGCTTATTATCGTCGTTATTATCGTCGTTATTATCGTCGATATTATCGTCGTTATTATCGTCGATATTATCGTCGTTATTATCGTCGTTATTATCGTCGTTAAAATCGTCGTTATTATTGTCACTATCATCGTTGTTATCGGCGTTAATATCGTCATTATCATAGTTATTATCGTCAAAATTATCGTCGTCAATGTCGTCGTTATTATCCTCATAATTATCGTCGTTAATATCGACGTATTTTGTCATTATCATCGTTGTTATCGTTGTTATTATCGTCATTATTATCGTCGATATTATCGCCGTTATTATCGTCATTTTCATCGTTGTTATCTTCGTTATTATCCTCATAATTATCGTCGTTAATATCGTCGTTATTTCGTCATTATCATCGTTGTTATCGTCGTTATTATCGTCGTTATTATCTTCGATATAACGTTATTTTCGACGTTATAATCAACGTTAATATCATCGCTATTATCGTCGTTATTATCGTCGTTATTATCTTCGTTATTATCGTAGTTATTATCGTCGTTGTTATCGTCGTCATTATCGTCGTTAATATCGTCGTTATTATCGTCATTATCATCGTTGTTATCGTCGTTATTATCCTCATAATTATCGTCGTTAATATCGTCGTTATTGTCGTCAATTTCATCGATGTTATCTTTGTTATTATCCTCATAATTATCGTCGTTAATATCGTCGTTTTTTCGTCATTATCATCGTTGTTATCGTCCTTAATATCGTCGTTATTTCGTCATTATCATCGTTATTATCGTCGTTATTATCGTCGTTATTATCTTCGATATAACGTTATTATCGGCGTTATAATCAACGTTAATATCATCGCTATTATCGTCGTTATTATCGTCGTTATTATCGTCGATATTATCGTCGTTATTATCGTCGTTATTATCCTCATAATTATCGTCGTTAATATCGACGTTATTTTGTCATTATCATCGTTGTTATCGTTGTTATTATCGTCATTAATATCTTCGATATAACGTTATTATCGGCGGTATAATCAACGTTAATATCATCGCTATTATCGTCGTTATTATCGTCGTTATTATCGTCGATATTATCGTCGTTATTATCGTCGATATTATCGTCGTTATTATCGTCGTCATTATCGTCGTTAATATCGTCGTTATTATTGTCATTATCATCGTTGTTATCGTCGTTATTATCGTCGTTATTATCTTCGATATAACGTTATTATCGGCGATATAATCAACGTTAATATCGTCGTTATTATCGTCGTTATTATCGTCGATATTATCGTCGTTATTATCGTCGTTATTATCGTCGATATTATCGTCGTTATTATCGTCGTTATTATCGTCGTTAAAATCGTCGTTATTATTGTCATTATCATCGTTGTTATCGGCGTTAATATCGTCATTATCATAGTTATTATCGTCAAAATTATCGTCGTCAATGTCGTCGTTATTATCGTCATTATCATCGTTGCTATCGTCGTTATTATCCTCATAAATATCGTCGTTAATATCGTTGTTATTATCGTTATTATCATCGTTGTTATCGTCGTTATTTCGTCGTTATTATCGTCGATATTATCGTCGTTATTATCGTCGCCATTATCGTCTTTAATATCGTCGTTATTATAGTTATTATCATCGTTGTTATCGTCGTTATTATCCTCATAATTATCGTCGTTAATATCGTCGTTATTTCGTCATTATCTTCGTTGTTATCGTCGTTATTATCGTCGTTATTATCTTCGATATAACGTTATTTTCGACGTTATAATCAACGTTAATATCATCGCTATTATCGTCGTTATTATCGTCGTTATTATCTTCGTTATTATCGTAGTTATTATCGTCGTTGTTATCGTCGTCATTATCGTCGTTAATATCGTCGTTATTATCGTCATTATCATCGTTGTTATCGTCGTTATTATCCTCATAATTATCGTCGTTAATATCGTCGTTATTGTCGTCAATTTCATCGATGTTATCTTTGTTATTATCCTCATAATTATCGTCGTTAATATCGTCGTTTTTTCGTCATTATCATCGTTGTTATCGTCCTTAATATCGTCGTTATTTCGTCATTATCATCGTTATTATCGTCGTTATTATCGTCGTTATTATCTTCGATATAACGTTATTATCGGCGTTATAATCAACGTTAATATCATCGCTATTATCGTCGTTATTATCGTCGTTATTATCGTCGATATTATCGTCGTTATTATCGTCGTTATTATCCTCATAATTATCGTCGTTAATATCGTCGTTATTTCGTCATTATCATCGTTGTTATCGTCGTTTATATCGTCGTTATTATCTTCGATATAACGTTATTTTCGACGTTATAATCAACGTTAATATCATCGCTATTATCGTCGTTATTATCGTCGTTATTATCTTCGTTATTATCGTAGTTATTATCGTCGTTGTTATCGTCGTCATTATCATCGTTAATATCGTCGTTATTATCGTCATTATCATCGTTGTTATCGTCGTTATTATCCTCATAATTATCGTCGTTAATATCGTCGTTATTGTCGTCATTTTCATCGATGTTATCTATGTTATTATCCTCATAATTATCGTCGTTAATATCGTTGTTTTTTCGTCATTATCATCGTTGTTATCGTCCTTAATATCGTCGTTATTTCGTCATTATCATCGTTGTTATAGTCGTTATTATCGTCGTTATTATCTTCGATATAACGTTATTATCGGCGTTATAATCAACGTTAATATCATCGCTATTATCGTCGTTATTATCGTCGTTATTATCGTCGATATTATCGTCGTTATTATCGTCGATATTATCGTCGTTATTATCGTCGTTATTATCGTCGTTAAAATCGTCGTTATTATTGTCACTATCATCGTTGTTATCGGCATTAATATCGTCATTATCATAGTTATTATCGTCAAAATTATCGTCGTCAATGTCGTCGTTATTATCGTCATTATCATCGTTGCTATCGTCGTTATTATCCTCATAAATATCGTCGTTAATATCGTTGTTATTATCGTTATTATCATCGTTGTTATCGTCGTTATTTCGTCGTTATTATCGTCGATATTATCGTCGTTATTATCGTCGCCATTATCGTCTTTAATATCGTCGTTATTATAGTTATCATCATCGTTGTTATTATCCTCATAATTATCGTCGTTAATATCGTCGTTATTATTCTCATTTTCATCGATGTTATCTTCGTTATTATCCTCATAATTATCGTCGTTAATATCGTCGTTATTTTGTCATTATCATCGTTGTTATCGTCGATATTATCGTCGTTATTATCTTCGATATAACGTTATTATCGTCGTTATAATCAACGTTAATATCATCGCTATTATCGTCGTTATTATCGTCGTTATTATCGTCGTTATTATCGTCGTTATTATCGTCGTTATTATCGTCGTCATTATCGTCTTTAATATCGTCGTTATTATCGTCATTATCATCGTTGTTATCGTCGTCATTATCCTAATAATTATCGTCGTTAATATCGTCGTTATTGTCGTCATTTTCATCGATGTTATCTTTGTTATTATCCTCATAATTATCGTCGTTAATATCGTCGTTTTTTCGTCATTATCATCGTTGTTATCGTCCTTAATATCGTCGTTATTTCGTCATTATCATCGCTATTATCATCGTTATTATCGTCGTTATTATCGTCGATATTATCGTCGTTATTATCGTCGATATTATCGTCGTTATTATCGTCGTTATTATCGTCGTTAAAATCGTCGTTATTATTGTCCTTATCATCGTTGTTATCGGCGTTAATATCGTCATTATCATAGTTATTATCGTCAAAATTATCGTCGTCAATGTCGTCGTTATTATCCTCATAATTATCGTCGTTAATATCGACGTTATTTTGTCATTATCATCGTTATTATCGTTGTTATTATCGTCATTATTATCGTCGATATTATCGCCGTTATTATCGTCATTTTCATCGTTGTTATCTTCGTTATTATCCTCATAATTATCGTCGTTAATATCGTCGTTTTTTCGTCATTATCATCGTTGTTATCGTCCTTAATATCGTCGTTATTTCGTCATTATCATCGTTGTTATCGTCGTTATTATCGTCGTTATTATCTTCGATATAACGTTATTATCGGCGTTATAATCAACGTTAATATCATCGCTATTATCGTCGTTATTATCTTCGTTATTATCGTCGATATTATCGTCGTTATTATCGTCGATATTATCGTCGTTATTATCGTCGTTATTATCGTCGTTATTATCTTCGATATAACGTTATTATCGGCGTTATAATCAACGTTATGATCATCGCTATTATCGTCATTATTATCGTCGTTATTATCGTCGATATTATCGTCGTTATTATCGTCGTTATTATCGTCGTTAAAATCGTCGTTATTATTGTCATTATCATCGTTGTTATCGGCGTTAATATCGTCATTATCATAGTTATTAACGTCAAAATTATCGTCGTCAATGTCGTCGTTATTATCCTCATAATTATCGTCGTTAATATCGACGTTATTTTGTCATTATCATCGTTGTTATCGTTGTTATTATCGTCATTATTATCGTCGATATTATCGTCGTTATTATCGTCATTTTCATCGTTGTTATCTTCGTTATTATCCTCATAATTATCGTCGTTAACATCGTCGTTATTTCGTCATTATCATCGTTGTTATCGTCGTTATTATCGTCGTTATTATCTTCGATATAACGTTATTATCGGCGTTATAATCAACGTTAATGTCATCGCTATTATCGTCGTTATTATCGTCGTTATTATCGTCGATATTATCGTCGTTATTATCGTCGATATTATCGTCGTTATTATCGTCGTTATTATCGTCGTTAAAATCGTCGTTATTATTGTCACTATCATCGTTGTTATCGGCGTTAATATCGTCATTATCATAGTTATTATCGTCAAAATTATCGTCGTCAATGTCGTCGTTATTATCGTCATTATCATCGTTGCTATCGTCGTTATTATCCTCATAAATATCGTCGTTAATATCGTTGTTATTATCGTTATTATCATCGTTGTTATCGTCGTTATTTCGTCGTTATTATCGTCGATATTATCGTCGTTATTATCGTCGCCATTATCGTCTTTAATATCGTCGATATTATAGTTATCATCATCGTTGTTATTATCCTCATAATTATCGTCGTTAATATCGTCGTTATTATTGTCATATTCATCGATGTTATCTTCGTTATTATCCTCATAATTATCGTCGTTAATATCGTCGTTATTTCGTCATTATCATCGTTGTTATCGTCGTTATTATCGTCGTTATTATCTTCGATATAACGTTATTATCGTCGTTATAATCAACGTTAATATCATCGCTATTATCGTCGTTATTATCGTCGTTATTATCGTCGTTATTATCGTCGTTATTATCCTCGTTATTATCGTCGTCATTATCGTCTTTAATATCGTCGTTATTATCGTCATTATCATCGTTGTTATCGTCGTTATTATCCTCATAATTATCGTCGTTAATATCGTCGTTATTGTCGTCATTTTCATCGATGTTATCTTTGTTATTATCCTCATAATTATCGTCGTTAATATCGTCGATTTTTCGTCATTATCATCGTTGTTATCGTCCTTAATATCGTCGTTATTTCGTCATTATCATCGTTGTTATCGTCGTTATTATCGTCGTTATTATCTTCGATATAACGTTATTATCGGCGTTATAATCAACGTTAATATCATCGCTATTATCGTCGTTATTATCGTCGTTATTATCTTCGTTATTATCGTAGTTATTATCGTCGTTGTTATCGTCGTCATTATCATCGTTAATATCGTCGTTATTATCGTCGTTATTATCGTCGTTATTATCGTCGTTAAAATCGTCGTTATTATTGTCACTATCATCGTTGTTATCGGCGTTAATATCGTCATTATCATAGTTATTATCGTCAAAATTATCGTCGTCAATGTCGTCGTTATTATCGTCATTATCATCGTTGCTATCGTCGTTATTATCCTCATAAATATCGTCGTTAATATCGTTGTTATTATCGTTATTATCATCGTTGTTATCGTCGTTATTTCGTCGTTATTATCGTCGATATTATCGTCGTTATTATCGTCGCCATTATCGTCTTTAATATCGTCGATATTATAGTTATCATCATCGTTGTTATTATCCTCATAATTATCGTCGTTAATATCGTCGTTATTATTGTCATATTCATCGATGTTATCTTCGTTATTATCCTCATAATTATCGTCGTTAATATCGTCGTTATTTCGTCATTATCATCGTTGTTATCGTCGTTATTATCGTCGTTATTATCTTCGATATAACGTTATTATCGTCGTTATAATCAACGTTAATATCATCGCTATTATCGTCGTTATTATCGTCGTTATTATCGTCGTTTTATCGTCGTTATTATCCTCGTTATTATCGTCGTCATTATCGTCTTTAATATCGTCGTTATTATCGTCATTATCATCGTTGTTATCGTCGTTATTATCCTCATAATTATCGTCGTTAATATCGTCGTTATTGTCGTCATTTTCATCGATGTTATCTTTGTTATTATCCTCATAATTATCGTCGTTAATATCGTCGATTTTCGTCATTATCATCGTTGTTATCGTCCTTAATATCGTCGTTATTTCGTCATTATCATCGTTGTTATCGTCGTTATTATCGTCGTTATTATCTTCGATATAACGTTATTATCGGCGTTATAATCAACGTTAATATCATCGCTATTATCGTCGTTATTATCGTCGTTATTATCGTCGATATTATCGTCGTTATTATCGTCGATATTATCGTCGTTATTATCGTCGTTATTATCGTCGTTAAAATCGTCGTTATTATTTTTATTATCATCGTTGTTATCGGCGTTAATATCGTCATTATCATAGTTATTATCGTCAAAATTATCGTCGTCAATGTCGTCGTTATTATCCTCATAATTATCGTCGTTAATATCGACGTTATTTTGTCATTATCATCGTTGTTATCGTTGTCATTATCGTCATTATTATCGTCGATATTATCGCCGTTATTATCGTCATTTTCATCGTTGTTATCTTCGTTATAATCCTCATAATTATCGTCGTTAATATCGTCGTTATTTCGACATTATCATCGTTGTTATCGTCGTTTATATCGTCGTTATTATCTTCGATATAACGTTATTTTCGACGTTATAATCAACGTTAATATCATCGCTATTATCGTCGTTATTATCGTCGTTATTATCTTCGTTATTATCGTAGTTATTATCGTCGTTGTTATCGTCGTCATTATCATCGTTAATATCGTCGTTATTATCGTCATTATCATCGTTGTTATCGTCTTTATTATCCTCATAATTATCGTCGTTAATATCGTCGTTATAGTCGTCATTTTCATCGATCTTATCTGTGTTATTATCCTCATAATTATCGTCGTTAATATCGTTGTTTTTTCGTCATTATCATCGTTGTTATCGTCCTTAATATCGTCGTTATTTCGTCATTATCATCGTTGTTATAGTCGTTATTATCGTCGTAATTATCTTCGATATAACGTTATTATCGGCGTTATAATCAACGTTAATATCATCGCTATTATCGTCGTTATTATCGTCGTTATTATCGTCGATATTATCGTCGTTATTATCGTCGATATTATCGTCGTTATTATCGTCGTTATTATCGTCGTTAAAATCGTCGTTATTATTGTCACTATCATCGTTGTTATCGGCATTAATATCGTCATTATCATAGTTATTATCGTCAAAATTATCGTCGTCAATGTCGTCGTTATTATCGTCATTATCATCGTTGCTATCGTCGTTATTATCCTCATAAATATCGTCGTTAATATCGTTGTTATTATCGTTATTATCATCGTTGTTATCGTCGTTATTTCGTCGTTATTATCGTCGATATTATCGTCGTTATTATCGTCGCCATTATCGTCTTTAATATCGTCGTTATTATAGTTATCATCATCGTTGTTATTATCCTCATAATTATCGTCGTTAATATCGTCGTTATTATTCTCATTTTCATCGATGTTATCTTCGTTATTATCCTCATAATTATCGTCGTTAATATCGTCGTTATTTTGTCATTATCATCGTTGTTATCGTCGTTATTATCGTCGTTATTATCTTAGATATAACGTTATTATCGTCGTTATAATCAACGTTAATATCATCGCTATTATCGTCGTTATTATCGTCGTTATTATCATCGATATTATCGTCGTTATTATCGTCGATATTATCGTCGTTATTATCGTCGTTATTATCGTCGTTAACATCGTAGATATTATTGTCATTATCATCGTTGTTATCGTCGTTAATATCGTCATTATCATAGTTATTATCGTCAAAATTATCGTCGTCAATGTCGTCGATATTATCCTAATAATTATCGTCGTTAATATCGACGCTATTTTGTCATTATCATCGTTGTTATCGTTGTTATTATCGTCGTTATTATCGTCGATATTATCGTTGTTATTATCGTCATTTTCATCGATGTTATCTTCGTTATTATCCTCATAATTATCGTCGTTAATATCGTCGTTATTTCGTCATTATCATCGTTGTTATCGTCGTTATTATCGTCGTTATTATCTTCGATATAACGTTATTATCGTCGTTATAATCAACGTTAATACCATCGCTATTATCGTCGTTATTATCGTCGTTATTATTGTCGTTATTATCGTCGTTATTATCGTCGTTGTTATCGTCGTCATTATCGTCGTTAATATCGTCGTTATTATCGTCATTATCATCGTTGTTATCGTCGTTATTATCCTCATAATTATAGTCGTTAATATCGTCGTTATTGTCGTCATTTTCATCGATGTTATCTTTGTTATTATCCTCATAATTATCGTCGTTAATATCGTCGATTTTTCGTCATTATCATCGTTGTTATCGTCCTTAATATCGTCGTTATTTCGTCATTATCATCGTTGTTATCGTCGTTATTGTCGTCGTTATTATCTTCGATATAACGTTATTATCGGCGTTATAATCAACGTTAATATCATCGCTATTATCGTCGTTATTATCGTCGTTATTATCGTCGATATTATCGTCGTTATTATCGTCGATATTATAGTCGTTATTATCGTCGTTATTATCGTCGTTAAAATCGTAGATATTATTGTCATTATCATCGTTGTTATCGTCGTTAATATCGTCATTATCATAGTTATTATCGTCAAAATTATCGTCGTCAATGTCGTCGTTATTATCGTCATTATCATCGTTGCTATCGTCGTTATTATCCTCATAATTATCGTCGTTAATATCGACGTTATTTTGTCATTATCATCGTTGTATCGTTGTTATTATCGTCATTAATATCGTCGTTATTATCGTCGTTATTATCGTCATTTTCATCGTTGTTATCTTCGTTATTATCCTCATAATTATCGTCGTTAATATCGTCGTTATTTCGTCATTATCATCGTTGTCATCGTCGTTATTATCGTCGTTATTATCTTCGATATAACGTTATTATCGGCATTATAATCAACGGTAATATCATCGCTATTATCGTCGTTATTATCGTCGTTATTATCGTCGATATTATCGTCGTTATTATCGTCGATATTATCGTCGTTATTATCGTCGTTATTATCGTCGTTAAAATCGTAGATATTATTGTCATTATAATCGTTGTTATCGTCGTTAATATCGTCATTATCATAGTTATTATCGTCAAAATTATCGTCGTCAATGTCGTCGTTATTATCCTCATAATTATCGTCGTTAATATCGACGTTATTTTGTCATTATCATCGTTGTTATCGTTGTTATTATCGTCATTATTATCGTCGATATTATCGCCGTTATTATCGTCATTTTCATCGTTGTTATCTTCGTTATTATCCTCATAATTATCGTCGTTAATATCGTCGTTATTTCGTCATTATCATCGTTGTTATCGTCGTTATTATCGTCGTTATTATCTTCGATATAACGTTATTTTCGACGTTATAATCAACGTTATTATCTTCGTTATTATCGTAGTTATTCTCGTCGTTGTTATCGTCGTCATTATCGTCGTTAATATCGTCGTTATTATCGTCATTATCATCGTTGTTATCGTCGTTATTATCCTCATAATTATCGTCGTTAATATCGTCGTTATTGTCGTCATTTTCATCGATGTTATCTTTGTTATTATCCTCATAATTATCGTCGTTAATATCGTCGTTTTTTCGTCATTATCATCGTTGTTATCGTCCTTAATATCGTCGTTATTTCGTCATTATCATCGTTGTTATCGTCGTTATTATCGTCGTTATTATCTTCGATATAACGTTATTATCGGCGTTATAATCAACGTTAATATCATCGCTATTATCGTCGTTATTATCGTCGTTATTATCGTCGATATTATCGTCGTTATTATCGTCGATATTATCGTCGTTATTATCGTCGTTATTATCGTCGTTAAAATCGTCGTTATTATTGTCACTATCATCGTTGTTATCGGCATTAATATCGTCATTATCATAATTATTATCGTCAAAATTATCGTCGTCAATGTCGTCGTTATTATCCTCTTAATTATCGTCGTTAATATCGTCGTTATTTCGTCATTATCATCGTTGTTATCGTCGTTATTATCGTCGTTATTATCTTCGATATAACGTTATTATCGGCGTTATAATCAACGTTAATATCATCGCTATTATCGTCGTTATTATCGTCGTTATTATCGTCGATATTATCGTCGTTATTATCGTCGATATTATCGTGGTTATTATCGTCGTTATTATCGTCGTTAAAATCGTAGATATTATTGTCATTATCATCGTTGTTATCGTCGTTAATATCGTCATTATCATAGTTATTATCGTCAAAATTATCGTCGTCAATGTCGTCGTTATTATCGTCATTATCATCGTTGCTATCGTCGTTATTATCCTCATAATTATCGTCGTTAATATCGTCGTTATTATCGTTATTATCATCGTTGTTATCGTCGTTATTTCGTCGTTATTATCGTCGATATTATCGTCGTTATTATCGTCGCCATTATCGTCTTTAATATCGTCGTTATTATAGTTATTATCATCGTTGTTATCGTCGTTATTATCCTCATGATTATCGTCGTTAATATCGTCGTTATTATCGTCATTTTCATCGATGTTATCTTCGTTATTATCCTCATAATTATCGTCGTTAATATCGTCGTTATTTCGTCATTATCATCGTTGTTATCGTCGTTATTATCGTCGTTATTATCTTCGATATAACGTTATTATCGTCGTTATAATCAACGTTAATATCATCGCTGTTATCGTCGTTATTATCGTCGTTATTTTCGTCGTTATTATCGTCGTTATTATCGTCGTCATTATCGTCGTTAATATCGTCGTTATTATCGTCATTATCATCGTTGTTATCGTCGTTATTATCCTCATAATTATCGTCGTTAATATCGTATTTATTGTCGTCATTTTCATCGATGATATCTTTGTTATTATCCTCATAATTATCGTCGTTAATATCGTCGTTTTTTCGTCATTATCATCGTTGTTAGCGTCTTTAATATCGTCGTTATTTCGTCATTATCATCGTTGTTATCGTCGTTATTATCGTCGTTATTATCTTCGATATAACGTTATTATCGGCGTTTTAATCAACGTTAATATCATCGCTATTATCGTCGTTATTATCGTCGTTATTATCGTCGATATTATCGTCGTTATTATCGTCGATATTATCGTCGTTACTATCGTCGTTATTATCGTCGTTAAAATCGTAGATATTATTGTCATTATCATCGTTGTTATCGTCGTTAATATCGTCATTATCATAGTTATTATCTTCAAAATTATCGTCGTCAATGTCGTCGTTATTATCCATATAATTATCGTCGTTAATATCGACGTTATTTTGTCATTATCATCGTTGTTATCGTTGTTATTATCGTCATTATTATCGTCGATATTATCGTCGTTATTATCGTCATTTTCATCGTTGTTATCTTCGTTATTATCCTCATAATTATCGTCGTTAATATCGTCGTTATTTCGTCATTATCACCGTTGTTATCGTCGTTATTATCGTCGTTATTATCTTCGATATAACGTTATTATCGGCGTTATAATCAACGTTAATATCATCGCTATTATCGTCGTTATTATCGTCGTTATTATCGTCGATATTATCGTCGTTATTATCGTCGATATTATCGTCGTTATTATCGTCGTTATTATCGTCGTTAAAATCGTCGTTATTATTGTCACTATCATCGTTGTTATCGGCATTAATATCGTCATTATCATAATTATTATCGTCAAAATTATCGTCGTCAATGTCGTCGTTATTATCCTCTTAATTATCGTCGTTAATATCGTCGTTATTTCGTCATTATCATCGTTGTTATCGTCGTTATTATCGTCGTTATTATCTTCGATATTATCGTCGTTATTATCGTCATTTTCATCGTTGTTATCTTCGTTATTATCCTCGTAATTAACGTCGTTATTTCGTCATTATCATCGTTGTTATCGTCGTTATTATCGTCGTTATTTTCGTCGTTATTATCGTCGTTATTATCGTCGTCATTATCGTCGTTAATATCGTCGTTATTATCGTCATTATCATCGTTGTTATCGTCGTTATTATCCTCATAATTATCGTCGTTAATATCGTATTTATTGTCGTCATTTTCATCGATGTTATCTTTGTTATTATCCTCATAATTATCGTCGTTAATATCGTCGTTTTTTCGTCATTATCATCGTTGTTAGCGTCCTTAATATCGTCGTTATTTCGTCATTATCATCGTTGTTATCGTCGTTATTATCGTCGTTATTATCTTCGATATAACGTTATTATCGGCGTTATAATCAACGTTAATATCATCGCTATTATCGTCGTTATTATCTTCGATATAACGTTATTATCGGCGTTATAATCAACGTTAATATCATCGCTATTATCGTCGTTATTATCGTCGTTATTATCGTCGATATTATCGTCGTTATTATAGACGATATTATCGTCGTTATTATCGTCGTTATTATCGTCGTTAAAATCGTCGTTATTATTGTCACTATCATCGTTGTTATCGGCGTTAATATCGTCATTATCATAGTTATTATCGTCAAAATTATCGTCGTCAATGTCGTCGTTATTATCCTCATAATTATCGTCGTTAATATCGTCGTTATTTCGTCATTATCATCGTTGTTATCGTCGTTATTATCGTCGTTATTATCTTCGATATAACGTTATTATCGGCGTTATAATCAACGTTAATATCATCGCTATTATCGTCGTTATTATCGTCGTTATTATCGTCGATATTATCGTCGTTGTTATCGTCGTTATTATCGTCGTTATTATCGTCGTTATTATCGTCGTCATTATTGTCGTTAATATTGTCGTTATTATCGTCATTATCATCGTTGTTATCGTCGTTATTATCCTCATAAATATCGTCGTTAATATCGATGTTATTTTGTCATTATCATCGTTGTTATCGTCGTTAATATCGTCATTATCATAGTTATTATCGTCACAATTATCGTCGTTAATGTCGTCGTTATTATCGACGGTATTATCATCGTTGTTATCGTCGTTATTATCCTCATAATTATCGTCGGTAATATCGTCGTTATTAACGTCGTTATTGTCATCGTTGTTATCGTCGTTAATATCGTCATTATCATAGTTATTATCGTCAAAATTATCGTTGTCAATATACGTTGTTAATATCGTCGTTATTATCATCATTATCATTGTTGTTATCGTCATTATTATCATCGTTATTATCGTCGATATTATCGTCGTTATTATCGTCGCCATTATCGTCTTTAATATCGTCGTTATTATCGTCATTATCATCGTTGTTATCATCGTTATTATCCTGATAATTATTGTCGTTAATATCGTCGCTATTATAGTTATTATCATCGTTGTTATCATCGTTATTATCCTGATAATTATCGTCGTTAATATCGTCGTTATTATAGTTATTATCATCGTTGTTATCGTCGTTATTATCTTCGATATAACGTTAGTATCGTCGTTATAATCAACGATAATATCATCGCTATTATCGTCGTTATTATCGTCGTTATTATCGTCGATATTATCGTCGTTAATATCGTCGATATTATCGTCGTTATTATCGTCGTCATTATCGTCGTTAATATCGTCGTTATTATTGTCAATATCATCGCTGTTATCGTCGTTAATATCGTCATTATCATAGTTATTATCGTCAAAATTATCGTCGTCAATGTCGTCGTTATTATCCTCATAATTATCGTCGTTAATATCGACGTTATTTTGTCATTATCATGGTTGTTATCGTTCTTATTATCGTCATTATTATCGTCGATATTATCGTCGTTATTATCGTCATTTTCATCGATGATATCTTCGTTATTATCCTCATAATTATCGTCGTTAATATCGTCGTTATTTCGTCATTATCATCGTTGTTATCGTCGTTATTAACGTCGTTATTATCTTCGATATAACGTTATTATCGTCGTTATAATCAACGTTAATATCATCGCTATTATCGTCGTTATTATCGTCGCCATTATCGTCTTTAATATCGTCGTTATTATAGTTATTATCATCGTTGTTATCGTCGATATTATCTTCATAATTATCGTCATTATCATCGTTGTTATAGTCGTTATTATCCTCATAATTATCGTCGTTAATATCGTCGTTATTGTCGTCATTTTCATCGATGTTATCTTTGTTATTATCCTCAAAATTATCGTCGTTAATATCGTCGTTTTTTCGTCATTATCATCGTTGTTATCGTCCTTAATATCGTCGTTATTTCGTCATTATCATCGTTGTTATCGTCGTTATTATCGTCGTTATTATCTTCGATATAACGTTATTATCGGCGTTATAATCAACGTTAATATCATCGCTATTATCGTCGTTATTATCGTCGTTATTATCGTCGATATTATCGTCGTTATTATCGTCGATATTATCGTCGTTATTATCGTCGTTATTATCGTCGTTAAAATCGTCGTTATTATTGTCCTTATCATCGTTGTTATCGGCGTTAATATCGTCATTATCATAGTTATTATCGTCAAAATTATCGTCGTCAATGTCGTCGTTATTATCCTCATAATTATCGTCGTTAATATCGACGTTATTTTGTCATTATCATCGTTGTTATCGTTGTTATTATCGTCATTATTATCGTCGATATTATCGTCGTTATTATCGTCATTTTCATCGTTGTTATCTTCGTTATTATCCTCATAATTATCGTTGTTAATATCGTTGTTATTTCGTCATTATCATCGTTGTTATCGTCGTTATTATCGTCGTTATTATCTTCGATATAACGTTATTATCGGCGTTATAATCAACGTTAATATCATCGCTATTATCGTCGTTATTTAGGTCGTTATTATATTCGATATAATCGTCGTTATTATCGTCGATATTTTCGTCGTTATTATCGTCGTTATTATCGCCTTTATTATCGTCGTCATTATCGTCGTTAATATCGTCGTTAGTATCGTCATTATCATCGTTGTTATCGTCGTTATTATCCTCATAATTATCGTCGTTAATATCGTCGTTATTGTCGTCATTTTTATCGATGTTATCTTTGTTATTATCCTCATAATTATCGTCGTTAATATCGTCGTTTTTTCATCATTATCATCGTTGTTATCGTCCTTAATATCGTCGTTATTTCGTCATTATCATCGTTGTTATCGTCGTTATTATCGTCGTTATTATCTTCGATATAACGTTATTATCGGCGTTATAATCAACTTTAATATCATCGCTATTATCGTCGTTATTATCGTCGTTATTATCGTCGATATTATCGTCGTTATTATCGTCGATATTATCGTCGTTATTATCGTCGTTATTATCGTCGTTAAAATCGTCGTTATTATTGTCATTATCATCGATGTTATCGGCGTTAATATCGTCATTATCATGGTTATTATCGTCAAAATTATCGTCGTCAATGTAGTCGTTATTATCCTCATAATTATCGTCGTTAATATCGACGTTATTTTGTCATTATCATCGTTGTTATCGTTGTTATTATCGTCATTATTATCGTCGATATTATCGTCGTTATTATCGTCATTTTCATCGTTGTTATCTTCGTTATTATCCTCATAATTATCGTCGTTAATATCGTCGTTATTTCGTCATTATCATCGTTGTTATCGTCGTTATTATCGTCGTTATTATCTTCGATATAACGTTATTATCGGCGTTATAATCAACGTTAATATCATCGCTATTATCGCCGTTATTATCGTCGTTATTATCGTCGATATTATCGTCGTTATTATCGTCGATATTATCGTCGTTATTATCGTCGTTATTATCGTCGTTAAAATCGTAGATGTTATTGTCATTATCATCGTTGTTATCGTCGTTAATATCGTCATTATCATAGTTATTATCGTCAAAATTATCGTCGTCAATGTCGTCGTTATTATCGTCGTTATTTTCCTCATAATTATCGTCGTTAATATAGACGTAATTTTTTCATTATCATCGTTGTTATCGTTGTTATTATCGTCATTAATATCGTCGATATTATCGTCGTTATTATCGTAGTCATAATCGTCGTTAATATCGTCGTTATTATCGTCATTTTCATCGTTGTTATCTTCGTTATTATCCTCATAATTATCGTCGTTAATATCGTTGTTATTATCGTTATTATCATCGTTGTTATCGTCGTTATTATCGTCGTTATTATCTTCGATATAACGTTATTATCGGCGTTATAATCAACGTTAATATCATTGCTATTATCGTCGTTAATATCGTCGTTATTATCGTCGATATTATCGTCGTTATTATCGTCGATATTATCGTCATTATTATCGTCGTGATTATCGTCGTTAATATCGTCGTTATTATTGCCATTATCATCGTTGTTATCGTCGTTAATATCGTCATTATCATAGTTATTATCGTCAGAATTATCGTCGTCAATGTCGTCGTTATTAGCGTCGTTATTATCATCGTTGTTATCGTCGTTATTATCGTCGTTGTCATCGTTGTTATCGTCGTTAATATCGTCATTATCATAGTTATTATCGTCAGAATTATCGTCGTCAATGTCGTCGTTATTAGCGTCGTTATTATCATCGTTGTTATCGTCGTTATTATCGTCGTTATTATCTTAGATATAACGTTATTATCGTCGTTATAATCAACGTTAATATCATCGCTATTATCGTCGTTATTATCGTCGTTATTATCATCGATATTATCGTCGTTATTATCGTCGATATTATCGTCGTTATTATCGTCGTTATTATCGTCGTTAAAATCGTAGATATTATTGTCATTATCATCGTTGTTATCGTCGTTAACATCGTCATTATCATAGTTATAATCATCAAAATTATCGTCGTCAATGTCGTCGTTATTATCGTCATTATCATCGTTGCTATCGTCTTTATTATCCTCATAAATATCGTCGTTAATATCTTTGTTATTATCGTTATTATCATCGTTGTTATCGTCGTTATTATCTTCGTTATTATCTTCGATATAACGTTATTATCGTCGTTATAATAAACGTTAATATCATCGCTATTATCATCGTTATTATCGTCGTTATTTTCGTCGTTATTATCGTCGTTATTATCGTCGTTATTATCGTCGTCATTATCGTCGTTAATATCGTCGTTAATATCGTCGTTATTATCGTCATTATCATCGTTGTTATCGTCGTTATTATCCTCATAATTATCGTCGTTAATATCGTCGTTATTGTCGTCATTTTCATCGATGTTATATTTGTTATTATCCTCATAATTATCGTCGTTAATATCGTCGTTTTTTCGTCATTATTATCGTTGTTATCGTCCTTAATATCGTCGTTATTTCGTCATTATCATCGTTGTTATCGTCGTTATTATCGTCGTTATTATCTTCGATATAACGTTATTATCGGCGTTATAATCAACGTTAATATCATCGTTATTATCGTCGTTATTATCGTCGATATTATCGTCGTTATTATCGTCGATATTATCGTCGTTATTATCGTCGTTATTATCGTCGTTAAAATCGTAGATATTATTGTCATTATCATCGTTGTTATCGTCGTTAATATCGTCATTATCATAGTTATTATCGTCAAAATTATCGTCGTCAATGTCGTCGATATTATCCTCATAATTATCGTCGTTAATATCGACGCTATTTTGTCATCATCATCGTTGTTATCGTTGTTATTATCGTCATTATTATCGTCGATATTATCGTCGTTATTATCGTCATTTTCATCGTTGTTATCTTCGTTATTATCCTCATAATTATCGTCGTTAATATCGTCGTTATTTCGTCATTATCATCGTTGTTATCGTCGTTATTATCGTCGTTATTATCTTCGATATAACGTTATTATCGGCGTTATAATCAACTTTAATATCATCGCTATTATCGTCGTTATTATCGTCGTTATTATCGTCGATATTATCGTCGTTATTATCGTCGATATTATCGTCGTTATTATCGTCGTTATTATCGTCGTTAAAATCGTCGTTATTATTGTCACTATCATCGTTGTTATCGGCGTTAATATCGTCATTATCATAGTTATTATCGTCAAAATTATCGTCGTCAATGTCGTCGTTATTATCCTCATAATTATCGTCGTTAATATCGACGTTATTTTGTCATTATCATCGTTGTTATCGTTGTTATTATCGTCATTATTATCGTCGATATTATCGCCGTTATTATCGTCATTTTCATCGTTGTTATCTTCGTTATTATCCTCATAATTATCGTCGTTAATATCGTCGTTATTTCGTCATTATCATCGTTGTTATCGTCGTTATTATCGTCGTTATTATCTTCGATATAACGTTATTTTCGACGTTATAATCAACGTTAATATCATCGCTATTATCGTCGTTATTATCGTCGTTATTATCTTCGTTATTATCGTAGTTATTATCGTCGTTGTTATCGTCGTCATTATCGTCGTTAATATCGTCGTTATTATCGTCATTATCATCGTTGTTATCGTCGTTATTATCCTCATAATTATCGTCGTTAATATCGTCGTTATTGTCGTCAATTTCATCGATGTTATCTTTGTTATTATCCTCATAATTATCGTCGTTAATATCGTCGTTTTTTCGTCATTATCATCGTTGTTATCGTCCTTAATATCGTCGTTATTTCGTCATTATCATCGTTATTATCGTCGTTATTATCGTCGTTATTATCTTCGATATAACGTTATTATCGGCGTTATAATCAACGTTAATATCATCGCTATTATCGTCGTTATTATCGTCGTTATTATCGTCGATATTATCGTCGTTATTATCGTCGTTATTATCCTCATAATTATCGTCGTTAATATCGACGTTATTTTGTCATTATCATCGTTGTTATCGTTGTTATTATCGTCATTAATATCTTCGATATAACGTTATTATCGGCGGTATAATCAACGTTAATATCATCGCTATTATCGTCGTTATTATCGTCGTTATTATCGTCGATATTATCGTCGTTATTATCGTCGATATTATCGTCGTTATTATCGTCGTCATTATCGTCGTTAATATCGTCGTTATTATTGTCATTATCATCGTTGTTATCGTCGTTATTATCGTCGTTATTATCTTCGATATAACGTTATTATCGGCGTTATAATCAACGTTAATATCGTCGTTATTATCGTCGTTATTATCGTCGATATTATCGTCGTTATTATCGTCGTTATTATCGTCGATATTATCGTCGTTATTATCGTCGTTATTATCGTCGTTAAAATCGTCGTTATTATTGTCATTATCATCGTTGTTATCGGCGTTAATATCGTCATTATCATAGTTATTATCGTCAAAATTATCGTCGTCAATGTCGTCGTTATTATCGTCATTATCATCGTTGCTATCGTCGTTATTATCCTCATAAATATCGTCGTTAATATCGTTGTTATTATCGTTATTATCATCGTTGTTATCGTCGTTATTTCGTCGTTATTATCGTCGATATTATCGTCGTTATTATCGTCGCCATTATCGTCTTTAATATCGTCGTTATTATAGTTATTATCATCGTTGTTATCGTCGTTATTATCCTCATAATTATCGTCGTTAATATCGTCGTTATTTCGTCATTATCTTCGTTGTTATCGTCGTTATTATCGTCGTTATTATCTTCGATATAACGTTATTTTCGACGTTATAATCAACGTTAATATCATCGCTATTATCGTCGTTATTATCGTCGTTATTATCTTCGTTATTATCGTAGTTATTATCGTCGTTGTTATCGTCGTCATTATCGTCGTTAATATCGTCGTTATTATCGTCATTATCATCGTTGTTATCGTCGTTATTATCCTCATAATTATCGTCGTTAATATCGTCGTTATTGTCGTCAATTTCATCGATGTTATCTTTGTTATTATCCTCATAATTATCGTCGTTAATATCGTCGTTTTTTCGTCATTATCATCGTTGTTATCGTCCTTAATATCGTCGTTATTTCGTCATTATCATCGTTATTATCGTCGTTATTATCGTCGTTATTATCTTCGATATAACGTTATTATCGGCGTTATAATCAACGTTAATATCATCGCTATTATCGTCGTTATTATCGTCGTTATTATCGTCGATATTATCGTCGTTATTATCGTCGTTATTATCCTCATAATTATCGTCGTTAATATCGTCGTTATTTCGTCATTATCATCGTTGTTATCGTCGTTTATATCGTCGTTATTATCTTCGATATAATGTTATTTTCGACGTTATAATCAACGTTAATATCATCGCTATTATCGTCGTTATTATCGTCGTTATTATCTTCGTTATTATCGTAGTTATTATCGTCGTTGTTATCGTCGTCATTATCATCGTTAATATCGTCGTTATTATCGTCGTTATCATCGTTGTTATCGTCGTTATTATCCTCATAATTATCGTCGTTAATATCGTCGTTATTGTCGTCATTTTCATCGATGTTATCTTTGTTATTATCCTCATAATTATCGTCGTTAATATCGTCGTTTTTTCGTCATTATCATCGTTGTTATCGTCCTTAATATCGTCGTTATTTCGTCATTATCATCGTTGTTATAGTCGTTATTATCGTCGTTATTATCTTCGATATAACGTTATTATCGGCGTTATAATCAACGTTAATATCATCGCTATTATCGTCGTTATTATCGTCGTTATTATCGTCGATATTATCGTCGTTATTATCGTCGATATTATCGTCGTTATTATCGTCGTTATTATCGTCGTTAAAATCGTCGTTATTATTGTCACTATCATCGTTGTTATCGGCATTAATATCGTCATTATCATAGTTATTATCGTCAAAATTATCGTCGTCAATGTCGTCGTTATTATCGTCATTATCATCGTTGCTATCGTCGTTATTATCCTCATAAATATCGTCGTTAATATCGTTGTTATTATCGTTATTATCATCGTTGTTATCGTCGTTATTTCGTCGTTATTATCGTCGATATTATCGTCGTTATTATCGTCGCCATTATCGTCTTTAATATCGTCGTTATTATAGTTATCATCATCGTTGTTATTATCCTCATAATTATCGTCGTTAATATCGTCGTTATTATTGTCATTTTCATCGATGTTATCTTCGTTATTATCCTCATAATTATCGTCGTTAATATCGTCGTTTTTTCGTCATTATCATCGTTGTTATCGTCCTTAATATCGTCGTTATTTCGTCATTATCATCGTTGTTATCGTCGTTATTATCGTCGTTATTATCTTCGATATAACGTTATTATCGGCGTTATAATCAACGTTAATATCATCGCTATTATCGTCGTTATTATCGTCGTTATTATCGTCGATATTATCGTCGTTATTATCGTCGATATTATCGTCGTTATTATCGTCGTTATTATCGTCGTTAAAATCGTCGTTATTATTGTCCTTATCATCGTTGTTATCGGCGTTAATATCGTCATTATCATAGTTATTATCGTCAAATTTATCGTCGTCAATGTCGTCGTTATTATCCTCATAATTATCGTCGTTAATATCGTCGTTATGTCGTCATTTTCATCGATGTTATCTTTGTTATTATCCTCATAATTATCGTCGTTAATATCGTCGTTTTTTCGTCATTATCATCGTTGTTATCGTCCTTAATATCGTCGTTATTTCGTCATTATCATCGTTGTTATCGTCGTTATTATCGTCGTTATTATCTTCGATATAACGTTATTATCGGCGTTATAATCAACGTTAATATCATCGCTATTATCGTCGTTATTATCGTCGTTATTATCGTCGATATTATCGTCGTTATTATCGTCGATATTATCGTCGTTATTATCGTCGTTATTATCGTCGTTAAAATCGTCGTTATTATTGTCATTATCATCGTTGTTATCGGCGTTAATATCGTCATTATCATAGTTATTATCGTCAAAATTATCGTCGTCAATGTCGTCGTTATTATCCTCATAATTATCGTCGTTAATATCGTCGTTATTGTCGTCATTTTCATCGATGTTATCTTTGTTATTATCCTCATAATTATCGTCGTTAATATCGTCGTTTTTTCGTCATTATCATCGTTGTTATCGTCCTTAATATCGTCGTTATTTCGTCATTATCATCGTTGTTATCGTCGTTATTATCGTCGTTATTATCTTCGATATAACGTTATTATCGGCGTTATAATCAACGTTAATATCATCGCTATTATCATCGTTATTATCGTCGTTATTATCGTCGATATTATCGTCGTTATTATCGTCGATATTATCGTCGTTATTATCGTCGTTATTATCGTCGTTAAAATCGTCGTTATTATTGTCACTATCATCGTTGTTATCGGCATTAATATCGTCATTATCATAATTATTATCGTCAAAATTATCGTCGTCAATGTCGTCGTTATTATCCTCTTAATTATCGTCGTTAATATCGTCGTTATTTCGTCATTATCATCGTTGTTATCGTCGTTATTATCGTCGTTATTATCTTCGATATAACGTTATTATCGGCGTTATAATCAACGTTAATATCATCGCTATTATCGTCGTTATTATCGTCGTTATTATCGTCGTTAAAATCGTCGTTATTATTGTCACTATCATCGTTGTTATCGGCATTAATATCGTCATTATCATAATTATTATCGTCAAAATTATCGTCGTCAATGTCGTCGTTATTATCCTCTTAATTATCGTCGTTAATATCGTCGTTATTTCGTCATTATCATCGTTGTTATCGTCGTTATTATCGTCGTTATTATCTTCGATATAACGTTATTATCGGCGTTATAATCAACGTTAATATCATCGCTATTATCGTCGTTATTATCGTCGTTATTATCGTCGATATTATCGTCGTTATTATCGTCGATATTATCGTCGTTATTATCGTCGTTATTATCGTCGTTAAAATCGTAGATATTATTGTCATTATCATCGTTGTTATCGTCGTTAATATCGTCATTATCATAGTTATTATCGTCAAAATTATCGTCGTCAATGTCGTCGTTATTATCGTCATTATCATCGTTGCTATCGTCGTTATTATCCTCATAATTATCGTCGTTAATATCGTCGTTATTATCGTTATTATCATCGTTGTTATCGTCGTTATTTCGTCGTTATTATCGTCGATATTATCGTCGTTATTATCGTCGCCATTATCGTCTTTAATATCGTCGTTATTATAGTTATTATCATCGTTGTTATCGTCGTTATTATCCTCATAATTATCGTCGTTAATATCGTCGTTATTATCGTCATTTTCATCGATGTTATCTTCGTTATTATCCTCATAATTATCGTCGTTAATATCGTCGTTATTTCGTCATTATCATCGTTGTTATCGTCGTTATTATCGTCGTTATTATCTTCGATATAACGTTATTATCGTCGTTATAATCAACGTTAATATCATCGCTGTTATCGTCGTTATTATCATCGTTATTTTCGTCGTTATTATCGTCGTTATTATCGTCGTCATTATCGTCGTTAATATCGTCGTTATTATCGTCATTATCATCGTTGTTATCGTCGTTATTATCCTCATAATTATCGTCGTTAATATCGTATTTATTGTCGTCATTTTCATCGATGTTATCTTTGTTATTATCCTCATAATTATCGTCGTTAATATCGTCGTTTTTTCGTCATTATCATCGTTGTTAGCGTCCTTAATATCGTCGTTATTTCGTCATTATCATCGTTGTTATCGTCGTTATTATCGTCGTTATTATCTTCGATATAACGTTATTATCGGCGTTATAATCAACGTTAATATCATCGCTATTATCGTCGTTATTATCGTCGTTATTATCGTCGATATTATCGTCGTTATTATCGTCGTTATTATATTCGATATAACGTTATTATCGGCGTTATAATCAACGTTAATATCATCGCTATTATCGTCGTTATTATCTTCGATATAACGTTATTATCGGCGTTATAATCAACGTTAATATCATCGCTATTATCGTCGTTATTATCGTCGTTATTATCGTCGATATTATCGTCGTTATTATAGTCGATATTATCGTCGTTATTATCGTCGTTATTATAGTCGTTAAAATCGTCGTTATTATTGTCACTATCATCGTTGTTATCGGCGTTAATATCGTCATTATCATAGTTATTATCGTCAAAATTATCGTCGTCAATGTCGTCGTTATTATCCTCATAATTATCGTCGTTAATATCGTCGTTATTTCGTCATTATCATCGTTGTTATCGTCGTTATTATCGTCGTTATTATCTTCGATATAACGTTATTATCGGCGTTATAATCAACGTTAATATCATCGCTATTATCGTCGTTATTATCGTCGTTAATATCGTCGATATTATCGTCGTTATTATCGTCGATATTATCGTCGTTATTATCGTCGTTATTATCGTCGTTAAAATCGTAGATATTATTGTCATTATCATCGTTGTTATCGTCGTTAATATCGTCATTATCATAGTTATTATCGTCAAAATTGTAGTCGTCAATGTCGTCGTTATTATCGTCATTATCATCGTTGCTATCGTCGTTATTATCCTCATAAATATCGTCGTTAATATCGTTGTTATTATCGTCATTATTATCGTCGATATTATCGTCGTTATTTTCGTCATTTTCATCGTTGTTATCTTCGTTATTATCCTCATAATTATCGTCGTTAATATCGTCGTTATTTCGTCATTATCATCGTTGTTATCGTCGTTATTATCGTCGTTATTATCTTCGATATAACGTTATTATCGGCGTTATAATCAACGTTAATATCATCGCTATTATCGTCGTTATTATCGTCGTTATTATCGTCGATATTATCGTCGTTATTATCGTCGATATTATCGTCGTTATTATCGCCGTTATTATCGTCGTTAAAATCGTCGTTATTATTGTCACTATCATCGTTGTTATCGGCGTTAATATCGTCGTTATCATAGTTATTATCGTCAAAATTATCGTCGTCAATTTCGTCGTTATTATCGTCATTATCATCGTTGCTATCGTCGTTATTATCCTCATAAATATCGTCGTTAATATCGTTGTTATTATCGTTATTATCATCGTTGTTATCGTCGTTATTTCGTCGTTATTATCGTCGATATTATCGTCGTTATTATCGTCGCCATTATCGTCTTTAATATCGTCGTTATTATAGTTATTATCATCGTTGTTATCGTCGTTATTATCCTCATAATTATCGTCGTTAATATCGTCGTTATTGTCGTCATTTTCATCGATGTTATATTTGTTATTATCCTCATAATTATCGTCGTTAATATCGTCGTTTTTTCGTCATTATTATCGTTGTTATCGTCCTTAATATCGTCGTTATTTCGTCATTATCATCGTTGTTATCGTCGTTATTATCGTCGTTATTATCTTCGATATAACGTTATTATCGGCGTTATAATCAACGTTAATATCATCGCTATTATCGTCGTTATTATCGTCGTTATTATCGTCGATATTATCGTCGTTATTATCGTCGATATTATCGTCGTTATTATCGTCGTTATTATCGTCGTTAAAATCGTCGTTATTATTGTCATTATCATCGTTGTTATCGGCGTTAATATCGTCATTATCATAGTTAATATCGTCAAAATTATCGTCGTCAATGTCGTCGTTATTATCCTCATAATTATCGTCGTTAATATCGACGTTATTTTGTCATTATCATCGTTGTTATCGTTGTTATTATCGTCATTATTATCGTCGATATTATCGTCGTTATTATCGTCATTTTCATCGTTGTTATCTTCGTTATTATCCTAATAATTATCGTCGTTAATATCGTCGTTATTTCGTCATTATCATCGTTGATATCGTCGTTATTATCGTCGTTATTATCTTCGATATAACATTATTATCGGCGTTATAATCAACGTTAATATCATCGCTATTATCGTCGTTATTATCGTCGTTATTATCGTCGTTATTATCGTCGTCATTATCGTCGTTAATATCGTCGTTATTATCGTCATTATCATCGCTGTTATCGTCGTTATTATCCTCATAATTATCGTCGTTAATATCGTCGTTATTGTCGTCATTTTCATCGATGTTATCTTTGTTATTATCCTCATAATTATCGTCGTTAATATCGACGTTTTTTCGTCATTATCATCGTTGCTATCGTCCTTAATATCGTCGTTATTTCGTCATTATCATCGTTGTTATCGTCGTTATTATCGTCGTTATTATCTTCGATATAACGTTATTATCGGCGTTATAATCAACGTTAATATCATCGCTATTATCGTCGTTATTATCGTCGTTATTATCGTCGATATTATCGTCGTTATTATCGTCGATATTATCGTCGTTATTATCGTCGTTATTATCGTCGTTAAAATCGTCGTTATTATTGTCATTATCATCGTTGTTATCGGCGTTATTATCGTCGTTATTATCTTCGATATAACGTTATTATCGGCGTTATAATCAACGTTAATATCATCGCTATTATCGTCGTTATTATCGTCGATATTATCGTCGTTATTATCGTCGTTATTATCGTCGTTAAAATCGTCGTTATTATTGTCATTATCATCGTTGTTATCGGCGTTAATATCGTCATTATCTTAGTTATTATCGTCAAAATTATCGTCGTCAATGTCGTCGTTATTATCCTCATAATTATCGTCGTTAATATCGACGTTATTTTGTCATTATCATCGTTGTTATCGTTGTTATTATCGTCATTATTATCGTCGATATTATCGTCGTTATTATCGTCATTTTCATCGTTGTTATCTTCGTTATTATCCTAATAATTATCGTCGTTAATATCGTCGTTATTTCGTCATTATCATCGTTGTTATCGTCGTTATTATCGTCGTTATTATCTTCGACATAACGTTATTATCGGCGTTATAATCAACGTTAATATCATCGCTATTATCGTCGTTATTATCGTCGTTATTATCGTCGTTATTATCGTCGATATTATCGTCGTTATTATCGTCGATATTATCGTCGTTATTATCGTCGTTATTATCGTCGTTAAAATCGTCGTTATTATTGTCATTATCATCGTTGTTATCGGCGTTATTATCGTCGTTATTATCTTCGATATAACGTTATTATCGGCGTTATAATCAACGTTAATATCATCGCTATTATCGTCGTTATTATCGTCGATATTATCGTCGTTATTATCGTCGTTATTATCGTCGTTAAAATCGTCGTTATTATTGTCATTATCATCGTTGTTATCGGCGTTAATATCGTCATTATCTTAGTTATTATCGTCAAAATTATCGTCGTCAATGTCGTCGTTATTATCCTCATAATTATCGTCGTTAATATCGACGTTATTTTGTCATTATCATCGTTGTTATCGTTGTTATTATCGTCATTATTATCGTCGATATTATCGTCGTTATTATCGTCATTTTCATCGTTGTTATCTTCGTTATTATCCTAATAATTATCGTCGTTAATATCGTCGTTATTTCGTCATTATCATCGTTGTTATCGTCGTTATTATCGTCGTTATTATCTTCGACATAACGTTATTATCGGCGTTATAATCAACGTTAATATCATCGCTATTATCGTCGTTATTATCGTCGTTATTATCGTCGATATTATCGCCGTTATTATCGTCGATATTATCGTCGTTATTATCGTCGTTATTATCGTCGTTAAAATCGTAGATATTATTGTCATTATCATCGTTGTTATCGTCGTTAATATCGTCATTATCATAGTAATTATCGTCAAAATTATCGTCGTCAATGTCGTCGTTATTATCGTCATTATCATCGTTGCTATCGTCGTTATTATCCTCATAAATATCGTCGTTAATATCGTTGTTATTATCGTTATTATCATCGTTGTTATCGTCGTTATTTCGTCGTTATTATCTTCGATATAACGTTATTATCGGCGTTATAATCAACGTTAATATCATCGCTATTATCGTCGTTATTATTGTCGTTATTATCGTCGATATTATCGTCGTTATTATCGTCGATATTATCGTCGTTATTATCGTCGTTATTATCGTCGTTAAAATCGTCGTTATTATTGTCATTATCATCGTTGTTATCGGCGTTAATATCGTCATTATCTTAGTTATTATCGTCAAAATTATCGTCGTCAATGTCGTCGTTATTATCCTCATAATTATCGTCGTTAATATCGACGTTATTTTGTCATTATCATCGTTGTTATCGTTGTTATTATCGTCATTATTATCGTCGATATTATCGTCGTTATTATCGTCATTTTCATCGTTGTTATCTTCGTTATTATCCTAATAATTATCGTCGTTAATATCGTCGTTATTTCGTCATTATCATCGTTGTTATCGTCGTTATTATCGTCGTTATTATCTTCGACATAACGTTATTATCGGCGTTATAATCAACGTTAATATCATCGCTATTATCGTCGTTATTATCGTCGTTATTATCGTCGATATTATCGCCGTTATTATCGTCGATATTATCGTCGTTATTATCGTCGTTATTATCGTCGTTATAATCGTAGATATTATTGTCATTATCATCGTTGTTATCGTCGTTAATATCGTCATTATCATAGTAATTATCGTCAAAATTATCGTCGTCAATGTCGTCGTTATTATCGTCATTATCATCGTTGCTATCGTCGTTATTATCCTCATAAATATCGTCGTTAATATCGTTGTTATTATCGTTATTATCATCGTTGTTATCGTCGTTATTTCGTCGTTATTATCGTCCATATTATAGTCGTTATTATCGTCGCCATTATCGTCTTTAATATCGTCGTTATTATAGTTATTATCATCGTTGTTATCGTCGTTATTATCCTCATAATTATCGTCGTTAATATCGTCGTTATTATCGTCATTTTCATCGATGTTATCTTCGTTATTATCCTCATAATTATCGTCGTTAATATCGTCGTTATTTCGTCATTATCATCGTTGTTATCGGCGTTAATATCGTCATTATCATAGTTATTATCGTCAAAATTATCGTCGTCAATGTCGTCGTTATTATCCTCATAATTATCGTCGTTAATATCGACGTTATTTTGTCATTATCATCGTTGTTATCGTTGTTATTATCGCCATTATTATCGTCGATATTATCGTCGTTATTATCGTCATTAACATCGTTGTTATCGTCGTTATTATCCTCATAATTATCGTCGTTAATATCGTCGTTATTGTCGTCATTTTCATCGTTGTTATCTTCGTTATTATCCTCATAATTATCGTCGTTAATATCGACGTTATTTCGTCATTATCATCGTTGTTATCGTCTTTATTATCGTCGTTATTATCTTCGATATAACGTTATTATCGGCGTTATAATCAACGTTAATATCATCGCTATTATCGTCGTTATTATCGTCGTTATTATCGTCGATATTATCGTCGTTATTATCGTCGATATTATCGTCGTTATTATCGTCGTTATTATCGTCGTTAAAATCGTCGTTATTATTGTCACTATCATCGTTGTTATCGGCGTTAATATCGTCATTATCATAGTTATTATCGTCAAAATTATCGTCGTCAATGTCGTCGTTATTATCCTCATAATTATCGTCGTTAATATCGTCGTTATTTCGTCATTATCATCGTTGTTATCGTCGTTATTATCGTCGTTATTATCTTCGATATAACGTTATTATCGGCGTTATAATCAACGTTAATATCATCGCTATTATCGTCGTTAATATCGTTGTTATTATCGTTATTATCATCGTTGTTATCGTCGTTATTTCGTCGTTATTATCGTCCATATTATAGTCGTTATTATCGTCGCCATTATCGTCTTTAATATCGTCGTTATTATAGTTATTATCATCGTTGTTATCGTCGTTATTATCCTCATAATTATCGTCGTTAATATCGTCGTTATTATCGTCATTTTCATCGATGTTATCTTCGTTATTATCCTCATAATTATCGTCGTTAATATCGTCGTTATTTCGTCATTATCATCGTTGTTATCGGCGTTAATATCGTCATTATCATAGTTATTATCGTCAAAATTATCGTCGTCAATGTCGTCGTTATTATCCTCATAATTATCGTCGTTAATATCGACGTTATTTTGTCATTATCATCGTTGTTATCGTTGTTATTATCGCCATTATTATCGTCGATATTATCGTCGATATTATCGTCATTAACATCGTTGTTATCGTCGTTATTATCCTCATAATTATCGTCGTTAATATCGTCGTTATTGTCGTCATTTTCATCGTTGTTATCTTCGTTATTATCCTCATAATTATCGTCGTTAATATCGACGTTATTTCGTCATTATCATCGTTGTTATCGTCTTTATTATCGTCGTTATTATCTTCGATATAACGTTATTATCGGCGTTATGATCAACGTTAATATCATCGCTATTATCGTCGTTATTATCGTCGTTATTATCGTCGATATTATCGTCGTTATTATCGTCGATATTATCGTCGTTATTATCGTCGTTATTATCGTCGTTAAAATCGTCGTTATTATTGTCACTATCATCGTTGTTATCGGCGTTAATATCGTCATTATCATAGTTATTATCGTCAAAATTATCGTCGTCAATGTCGTCGTTATTATCCTCATAATTATCGTCGTTAATATCGTCGTTATTTCGTCATTATCATCGTTGTTATCGTCGTTATTATCGTCGTTATTATCTTCGATATAACGTTATTATCGGCGTTATAATCAACGTTAATATCATCGCTATTATCGTCGTTATTATCGTTGTTATTATCGTCGATATTATCGTCGTTATTATCGTCGATATTATCGTCGTTATTATCGTCGTTATTATAGTCGTTAAAATCGTAGATATTATTGTCATTATCATCGTTGTTATCGTCGTTAATATCGTCATTATCATAGTTATTATCGTCAAAATTATCGTCGTCAATGTCGTCGTTATTATCGTCGTTATTATCGTCGTTATTATCGTCGTTGTTATCGTCGTCATTATCGTCGTTAATATCGTCGTTATTAACGTCATTATCATCGTTGTTATCGTCGTTATTATCCTCATAATTATCGTCGTTAATATCGTCGTTATTGTCGTCATTTTCATCGATGTTATCTTTGTTATTATACTCATAATTATCGTCGTTAATATCGTCGTTTTTTCGTCATTATCATCGTTGTTATCGTCATTAATATCGTCGTTATTTCGTCATTATCATCGTTGATGTCGTCGTTATTATCGTCGTTATTATCTTCGATATAACGTTATTATCGGCGTTATAATCAACGTTATTATAATCGCTATTATCGTCGTTATTATCGTCGTTATTATCGTCGATATTATCGTCGTTATTATCGTCGATATTATCGTCGTTATTATCGTCGTTATTATCGTCGTTAAAATCGTCGTTATTATTGTCATTATCATCGTTGTTATCGGCGTTAATATCGTCATTATCATAGTTATTATCGTCAAAATTATCGTCGTCAATGTCGTCGTTATTATCCTCATAATTATCGTCGTTAATATCGACGTTATTTTGTCATTATCATCGTTGTTATCGTTGTTATTATCGTCGATATTATCGTCGTTATTATCGTCATTTTCATCGTTGTTATCTTCGTTATTATCCTCATAATTATCGTCGTTAATATCGTCGTTATTTCGTCATTATTATCGTTGTTATCGTCGTTATTATCGTCGTTATTATCTTCCATATAACGTTATTATCGGCGTTATAATCAACGTTAATATCATCGCTATTATCGTCGTTATTATCGTCGTTATTATCGTCGATATTATCGTCGTTATTATCGTCGATATTATCGTCGTTATTATCGTCGTTATTATCGTCCTTATTATCGTCGTTAAAATCGTCGTTATTATTGTCACTATCATCGTTGTTATCGGCGTTAATATCGTCATTATCATAGTTATTATCGTCAAAATTATCGTCGTCAATGTCGTCGTTATTATCCTCATAATTATCGTCGTTAATATCGTCGTTATGTCGTCATTATCATCGTTGTTATCGTCGTTATTATCGTCGTTATTATCTTCGATATAACGTTATTATCGGCGTTATAATCAACGTTAATATCATCGCTATTATCGTCGTTATTATCGTCGTTATTATCGTCGATATTATCGTCGTTATTATCGTCGATATTATCGTCGTTATTATCGTCGTTATTATCGTCGTTAAAATCGTAGATATTATTGTCATTATCATCGTTGTTATCGTCGTTAATATCGTCATTATCATAGTTATTATCGTCAAAATTATCGTCGTCAATGTCGTCGTTATTATCCTCATAATTATCGTCGTTAATATCGACGTTATTTTGTGATTATCATCGTTGTTATCGTTGTTATTATCGTCATTATTATCGTCGATATTATCGTCGTTATTATCGTCATTTTCATCGTTGTTATCTTCGTTATTATCCTCATAATTATCGTCGTTAATATCGTCGTTATTTCGTCATTATCATCGTTGTTATCGTCGTTATTATCGTCGTTATTATCCTCGATATAACGTTATTATCGGCGTTATAATCAACGTTAATATCATCGCTATTATCGTTGTTTTTATCGTCGTTATTATCGTCGATATTATCATCGTTATTATCGTCGATATTATCGTCGTTATTATCGTCGTTAAAATCGTAGATATTATTGTCAATATCATCGTTGTTATCGTCGTTAATATCGTCATTATCATAGTTATTATCGTCAAAATTATCGTCGTCAATGTCGTCGTTATTATCGTCATTATCATCGTTGCTATCGTCGTTATTATCCTCATAAATATCGTCGTTAATATCGTTGTTATTATCGTTATTATCATCGTTGTTATCGTCGTTATTTCGTCGTTATTATCTTCGATATAACGTTATTATCGGCGTTATAATCAACGTTAATATCATCGCTATTATCGTCGTTATTATCGTCGTTATTGTCGTCGATATTATCGTCGTTATTATCGTCGATATTATCGTCGTTATTATCGTCGTTATTATCGTCGTTAAAATCGTCGTTATTATTGTCATTATCATCGTTGTTATCGGCGTTAATATCGTCATTATCATAGTTATTATCGTCAAAATTATCGTCGTCAATGTCGTCGTTATTATCCTCATAATTATCGTCGTTAATATCGACGTTATTTTGTCATTATCATCGATGTTATCGTTCTTATTATCGTCATTATTATCGTCGATATTATCGTCGATATTATCGTCGTTATTATCGTCATTTTCATCGTTGTTATCTTCGTTATTATCCTCATAATTATCGTCGTTAATATCGTCGTTATTTCGTCATTATCATCGTTGTTATCGTCGTTATTATCGTCGTTATTATCTTCGATATAACGTTATTATCGGCGTTATAATCAACGTTAATATCATCGCTATTATCGTCGTTATTATCGTCGATATTATCGTCGTTATTATCGTCGCCATTATCGTCTTTAATATCGTCGGTATTATAGTTATTATCATCGTTGTTATCGTCGTTATTATCCTCATAATTATCGTCGTTAATATCGTCGTTATTATCGTCATTTTCATCGATGTTATCTTCGTTATTATCCTCATAATTATCGTCGTTAATATCGTCGTTATTTCGTCATTATCATCGTTGTTATCGGCGTTAATATCGTCATTATCATAGTTATTATCGTCAAAATTATCGTCGTCAATGTCGTCGTTATTATCCTCATAATTATCGTCGTTAATATCGACGTTATTTTGTCATTATCATCGTTGTTATCGTTGTTATTATCGCCATTATTATCGTCGATATTATCGTCGTTATTATCGTCATTATCATCGTTGTTATCGTCGTTATTATCCTCATAATTATCGTCGTTAATATCGTCGTTATTGTCGTCATTTTCATCGTTGTTATCTTCGTTATTATCCTCATAATTATCGTCGTTAATATCGACGTTATTTCGTCATTATCATCGTTGTTATCGTCTTTATTATCGTCGTTATTATCTTCGATATAACGTTATTATCGGCGTTATAACCAACGTTAATATCATCGCTATTATCGTCGTTATTATCGTCGTTATTATCGTCGATATTATCGCCGTTATTATCGTCGATATTATCGTCGTTATTATCGTCGTTATTATCGTCGTTAAAATCGTCGTTATTATTGTCACTATCATCGTTGTTATCGGCGTTAATATCGTCATTATCATAGTTATTATCGTCAAAATTATCGTCGTCAATGTCGTCGTTATTATCCTCATAATTATCGTCGTTAATATCGTCGTTATTTCGTCATTATCATCGTTGTTATCGTCGTTATTATCGTCGTTATTATCTTCGATATAACGTTATTATCGGCGTTATAATCAACGTTAATATCATCGCTATTATCGTCGTTATTATCGTTGTTATTATCGTCGATATTATCGTCGTTATTATCGTCGATATTATCGTCGTTATTATCGTCGTTATTATCGTCGTTAAAATCGTAGATATTATTGTCATTATCATCGTTGTTATCGTCGTTAATATCGTCATTATCATAGTTATTATCGTCAAAATTATCGTCGTCAATGTCGTCGTTATTATCGTCGTTATTATCGTCGTTATTATCGTCGTTATTATCGTCGTCATTATCGTCGTTAATATCGTCGTTATTATCGTCATTATCATCGTTGTTATCGTCGTTATTATCCTCATAATTATCGTCGTTAATATCGTCGTTATTGTCGTCATTTTCATCGATGTTATCTTTGTTATTATCCTCATAATTATCGTCGTTAATATCGTCGTTTTTTCGTCATTATCATCGTTGTTATCGTCATTAATATCGTCGTTATTTCGTCATTATCATCGTTAATGTCGTCGTTATTATCGTCGTTATTATCTTCGATATAACGTTATTATCGGCGTTATAATCAACGTTATTATAATCGCTATTATCGTCGTTATTATCGTCGTTATTATCGTCGATATTATCGTAGTTATTATCGTCGATATTATCGTCGTTATTATCGTCGTTATTATCGTCGTTAAAATCGTCGTTATTATTGTCATTATCATCGTTGTTATCGGCGTTAATATCGTCATTATCATAGTTATTATCGTCAAAATTATCGTCGTCAATGTCGTCGTTATTATCCTCATAATTATCGTCGTTAATATCGACGTTATTTTGTCATTATCATCGTTGTTATCGTTGTTATTATCGTCGATATTATCGTCGTTATTATCGTCATTTTCATCGTTGTTATCTTCGTTATTATCCTCATAATTATCGTCGTTAATATCGTCGTTATTTCGTCATTATTATCGTTGTTATCGTCGTTATTATCGTCGTTATTATCTTCCATATAACGTTATTATCGGCGTTATAATCAACGTTAATATCATCGCTATTATCGTCGTTATTATCGTCGTTATTATCGTCGATATTATCGTCGTTATTATCGTCGATATTATCGTCGTTATTATCGTCGTTATTATCGTCCTTATTATCGTCGTTAAAATCGTCGTTATTACTGTCACTATCATCGTTGTTATCGGCGTTAATATCGTCATTATCATAGTTATTATCGTCAAAATTATCGTCGTCAATGTCGTCGTTATTATCCTCATAATTATCGTCGTTAATATCGTCGTTATGTCGTCATTATCATCGTTGTTATCGTCGTTATTATCGTCGTTATTATCTTCGATATAACGTTATTATCGGTGTTATAATCAACGTTAATATCATCGCTATTGTCGTCGTTATTATCGTCGTTATTATCGTCGATATTATCGTCGTTATTATCGTCGATATTATCGTCGTTATTATCGTCGTTATTATCGTCGTTAAAATCGTAGATATTATTGTCATTATCATCGTTGTTATCGTCGTTAATATCGTCATTATCATAGTTATTATCGTCAAAATTATCGTCGTTAATGTCGTCGTTATTATCCTCATAATTATCGTCGTTAATATCGACGTTATTTTGTGATTATCATCGTTGTTATCGTTGTTATTATCGTCATTATTATCGTCGATATTATCGTCGTTATTATCGTCATTTTCATCGTTGTTATCTTCGTTATTATCCTCATAATTATCGTCGTTAATATCGTCGTTATTTCGTCATTATCATCGTTGTTATCGTCGTTATTATCGTCGTTATTATCCTCGATATAACGTTATTATCGGCGTTATAATCAACGTTAATATCATCGCTATTATCGTCGTTTTTATCGTCGTTATTATCGTCGATATTATCATCGTTATTATCGTCGATATTATCGTCGTTATTATCGTCGTTAAAATCGTAGATATTATTGTCAATATCATCGTTGTTATCGTCGTTAATATCGTCATTATCATAGTTATTATCGTCAAAATTATCGTCGTCAATGTCGTCGTTATTATCGTCATTATCATCGTTGCTATCGTCGTTATTATCCTCATAAATATCGTCGTTAATATCGTTGTTATTATCGTTATTATCATCGTTGTTATCGTCGTTATTTCGTCGTTATTATCTTCGATATAACGTTATTATCGGCGTTATAATCAACGTTAATATCATCGCTATTATCGTCGTTATTATCGTCGTTATTGTCGTCGATATTATCGTCGTTATTATCGTCGATATTATCGTCGTTATTATCGTCGTTATTATCGTCGTTAAAATCGTCGTTATTATTGTCATTATCATCGTTGTTATCGGCGTTAATATCGTCATTATTATAGTTATTATCGTCAAAATTATCGTCGTCAATGTCGTCGATATTATCCTCATAATTATCGTCGTTAATATCGACGCTATTTTGTCATTATCATCGTTGTTATCGTTGTTATTATCGTCATTATTATCGTCGATATTATCGTCGTTATTATCGTCATTTTCATCGTTGTTATCTTCGTTATTATCCTCATAATTATCGTCGATAATATCGTCGTTATTTCGTCATTATCATCGTTGTTATCGTCGTTATTATCGTCGTTATTATCTTCGATATAACGTTATTATCGGCGTTATAATCAACGTTAATATCATCGCTATTATCGTCGTTATTATCGTTGTTATTATCGTCGATATTATCGTCGTTATTATCGTCAATATTATCGTCGTTATTATCGTCGATATTATCGTCGTTATTATCGTCGTTATTATCGTCGTTAAAATCGTAGATATTATTGTCATTATCATCGTTGTTATCGTCGTTAATATCGTCATTATCATAGTTATTATCGTCAAAATTATCGTCGTCAATGTCGTCGTTATTATCGTCGTTATTATCGTCGTTATTATCGTCGTTATTATCGTCGTCATTATCGTCGTTAATATCGTCGTTATTAACGTCATTATCATCGTTGTTATCGTCGTTATTATCCTCATAATTATCGTCGTTAATATCGTCGTTATTGTCGTCATTTTCATCGATGTTATCTTTGTTATTATCCTCATAATTATCGTCGTTAATATCGTCGTTTTTTCGTCATTATCATCGTTGTTATCGTCATTAATATCGTCGTTATTTCGTCATTATCATCGTTGATGTCGTCGTTATTATCGTCGTTATTATCTTCGATATAACGTTATTATCGGCGTTATAATCAACGTTATTATAATCGCTATTATCGTCGTTATTATCGTCGTTATTATCGTCGATATTATCGTCGTTATTATCGTCGATATTATCGTCGTTATTATCGTCGTTATTATCGTCGTTAAAATCGTCGTTATTATTGTCATTATCATCGTTGTTATCGGCGTTAATATCGTCATTATCATAGTTATTATCGTCAAAATTATCGTCGTCAATGTCGTCGTTATTATCCTCATAATTATCGTCGTTAATATCGACGTTATTTTGTCATTATCATCGTTGTTATCGTTGTTATTATCGTCGATATTATCGTCGTTATTATCGTCATTTTCATCGTTGTTATCTTCGTTATTATCCTCATAATTATCGTCGTTAATATCGTCGTTATTTCGTCATTATTATCGTTGTTATCGTCGTTATTATCGTCGTTATTATCTTCCATATAACGTTATTATCGGCGTTATAATCAACGTTAATATCATCGCTATTATCGTCGTTATTATCGTCGTTATTATCGTCGATATTATCGTCGTTATTATCGTCGATATTATCGTCGTTATTATCGTCGTTATTATCGTCCTTATTATCGTCGTTAAAATCGCCGTTATTATTGTCACTATCATCGTTGTTATCGGCGTTAATATCGTCATTATCATAGTTATTATCGTCAAAATTATCGTCGTCAATGTCGTCGTTATTATCCTCATAATTATCGTCGTTAATATCGTCGTTATGTCGTCATTATCATCGTTGTTATCGTCGTTATTATCGTCGTTATTATCTTCGATATAACGTTATTATCGGCGTTATAATCAACGTTAATATCATCGCTATTATCGTCGTTATTATCGTCGTTATTATCGTCGATATTATCGTCGTTATTATCGTCGATATTATCGTCGTTATTATCGTCGTTATTATCGTCGTTAAAATCGTAGATATTATTGTCATTATCATCGTTGTTATCGTCGTTAATATCGTCATTATCATAGTTATTATCGTCAAAATTATCGTCGTCAATGTCGTCGTTATTATCCTCATAATTATCGTCGTTAATATCGACGTTATTTTGTGATTATCATCGTTGTTATCGTTGTTATTATCGTCATTATTATCGTCGATATTATCGTCGTTATTATCGTCATTTTCATCGTTGTTATCTTCGTTATTATCCTCATAATTATCGTCGTTAATATCGTCGTTATTTCGTCATTATCATCGTTGTTATCGTCGTTATTATCGTCGTTATTATCCTCGATATAACGTTATTATCGGCGTTATAATCAACGTTAATATCATCGCTATTATCGTCGTTTTTATCGTCGTTATTATCGTCGATATTATCATCGTTATTATCGTCGATATTATCGTCGTTATTATCGTCGTTAAAATCGTAGATATTATTGTCAATATCATCGTTGTTATCGTCGTTAATATCGTCATTATCATAGTTATTATCGTCAAAATTATCGTCGTCAATGTCGTCGTTATTATCGTCATTATCATCGTTGCTATCGTCGTTATTATCCTCATAAATATCGTCGTTAATATCGTTGTTATTATCGTTATTATCATCGTTGTTATCGTCGTTATTTCGTCGTTATTATCTTCGATATAACGTTATTATCGGCGTTATAATCAACGTTAATATCATCGCTATTATCGTCGTTATTATCGTCGTTATTGTCGTCGATATTATCGTCGTTATTATCGTCGATATTATCGTCGTTATTATCGTCGTTATTATCGTCGTTAAAATCGTCGTTATTATTGTCATTATCATCGTTGTTATCGACGTTAATATCGTCATTATCATAGTTATTATCGTCAAAATTATCGTCGTCAATGTCGTCGTTATTATCCTCATAATTATCGTCGTTAATATCGACGTTATTTTGTCATTATCATCGATGTTATCGTTCTTATTATCGTCATTATTATCGTCGATATTATCGTCGTTATTATCGTCATTTTCATCGTTGTTATCTTCGTTATTATCCTCATAATTATCGTCGTTAATATCGTCGTTATTTCGTCATTATCATCGTTGTTATCGTCGTTATTATCGTCGTTATTATCTTCGATATAACGTTATTATCGGCGTTATAATCAACGTTAATATCATCGCTATTATCGTCGTTATTATCGTCGTTATTATCGTCGATATTATCGTCGTTATTATCGTCGCCATTATCGTCTTTAATATCGTCGGTATTATAGTTATTATCATCGTTGTTATCGTCGTTATTATCCTCATAATTATCGTCGTTAATATCGTCGTTATTATCGTCATTTTCATCGATGTTATCTTCGTTATTATCCTCATAATTATCGTCGATAATATCGTCGTTATTTCGTCATTATCATCGTTGTTATCGGCGTTAATATCGTCATTATCATAGTTATTATCGTCAAAATTATCGTCGTCAATGTCGTCGTTATTATCCTCATAATTATCGTCGTTAATATCGACGTTATTTTGTCATTATCATCGTTGTTATCGTTGTTATTATCGCCATTATTATCGTCGATATTATCGTCGTTATTATCGTCATTATCATCGTTGTTATCGTCGTTATTATCCTCATAATTATCGTCGTTAATATCGTCGTTATTGTCGTCATTTTCATCGTTGTTATCTTCGTTATTATCCTCATAATTATCGTCGTTAATATCGACGTTATTTCGTCATTATCATCGTTGTTATCGTCTTTATTATCGTCGTTATTATCTTCGATATAACGTTATTATCGGCGTTATAATCAACGTTAATATCATCGCTATTATCGTCGTTATCATCGTCGTTATTATCGTCGATATTATCGCCGTTATTATCGTCGATATTATCGTCGTTATTATCGTCGTTATTATCGTCGTTAAAATCGTCGTTATTATTGTCACTATCATCGTTGTTATCGGCGTTAATATCGTCATTATCATAGTTATTATCGTCAAAATTATCGTCGTCAATGTCGTCGTTATTATCCTCATAATTATCGTCGTTAATATCGTCGTTATTTCGTCATTATCATCGTTGTTATCGTCGTTATTATCGTCGTTATTATCTTCGATATAACGTTATTATCGGCGTTATAATCAACGTTAATATCATCGCTATTATCGTCGTTATTATCGTTGTTATTATCGTCGATATTATCGTCGTTATTATCGTCGATATTATCGTCGTTATTATCGTCGTTATTATCGTCGTTAAAATCGTAGATATTATTGTCATTATCATCGTTGTTATCGTCGTTAATATCGTCATTATCATAGTTATTATCGTCAAAATTATCGTCGTCAATGTCGTCGTTATTATCGTCGTTATTATCGTCGTTATTATCGTCGTTATTATCGTCGCCATTATCGTCGTTAATATCGTCGTTATTATCGTCATTATCATCGTTGTTATCGTCGTTATTATCCTCATAATTATCGTCGTTAATATCGTCGTTATTGTCGTCATTTTCATCGATGTTATCTTTGTTATTATCCTCATAATTATCGTCGTTAATATCGTCGTTTTTTCGTCATTATCATCGTTGTTATCGTCATTAATATCGTCGTTATTTCGTCATTATCATCGTTGATGTCGTCGTTATTATCGTCGTTATTATCTTCGATATAACGTTATTATCGGCGTTATAATCAACGTTATTATAATCGCTATTATCGTCGTTATTATCGTCGTTATTATCGTCGATATTATCGTAGTTATTATCGTCGATATTATCGTCGTTATTATCGTCGTTATTATCGTCGTTAAAATCGTCGTTATTATTGTCATTATCATCGTTGTTATCGGCGTTAATATCGTCATTATCATAGTTATTATCGTCAAAATTATCGTCGTCAATGTCGTCGTTATTATCCTCATAATTATCGTCGTTAATATCGACGTTATTTTGTCATTATCATCATTGTTATCGTTGTTATTATCGTCGATATTATCGTCGTTATTATCGTCATTTTCATCGTTGTTATCTTCGTTATTATCCTCATAATTATCGTCGTTAATGTCGTCGTTATTTCGTCATTATTATCGTTGTTATCGTCGTTATTATCGTCGTTATTATCTTCCATATAACGTTATTATCGGCGTTATAATCAACGTTAATATCATCGCTATTATCGTCGTTATTATCGTCGTTATTATCGTCGATATTATCGTCGTTATTATCGTCGATATTATCGTCGTTATTATCGTCGTTATTATCGTCCTTATTATCGTCGTTAAAATCGTCGTTATTATTGTCACTATCATCGTTGTTATCGGCGTTAATATCGTCATTATCATAGTTATTATCGTCAAAATTATCGTCGTCAATGTCGTCGTTATTATCCTCATAATTATCGTCGTTAATATCGTCGTTATGTCGTCATTATCATCGTTGTTATCGTCGTTATTATCGTCGTTATTATCTTCGATATAACGTTATTATCGGCGTTATAATCAACGTTAATATCATCGCTATTATCGTCGTTATTATCGTCGTTATTATCGTCGATATTATCGTCGTTATTATCGTCGATATTATCGTCGTTATTATCGTCGTTATTATCGTCGTTAAAATCGTAGATATTATTGTCATTATCATCGTTGTTATCGTCGTTAATATCGTCATTATCATAGTTATTATCGTCAAAATTATCGTCGTCAATGTCGTCGTTATTATCCTCATAATTATCGTCGTTAATATCGACGTTATTTTGTGATTATCATCGTTGTTATCGTTGTTATTATCGTCATTATTATCGTCGATATTATCGTCGTTATTATCGTCATTTTCATCGTTGTTATCTTCGTTATTATCCTCATAATTATCGTCGTTAATATCGTCGTTATTTCGTCATTATCATCGTTGTTATCGTCGTTATTATCGTCGTTATTATCCTCGATATAACGTTATTATCGGCGTTATAATCAACGTTAATATCATCGCTATTATCGTCGTTTTTATCGTCGTTATTATCGTCGATATTATCATCGTTATTATCGTCGATATTATCGTCGTTATTATCGTCGTTAAAATCGTAGATATTATTGTCAATATCATCGTTGTTATCGTCGTTAATATCGTCATTATCATAGTTATTATCGTCAAAATTATCGTCGTCAATGTCGTCGTTATTATCGTCATTATCATCGTTGCTATCGTCGTTATTATCCTCATAAATATCGTCGTTAATATCGTTGTTATTATCGTTATTATCATCGTTGTTATCGTCGTTATTTCGTCGTTATTATCTTCGATATAACGTTATTATCGGCGTTATAATCAACGTTAATATCATCGCTATTATCGTCGTTATTATCGTCGTTATTGTCGTCGATATTATCGTCGTTATTATCGTCGATATTATCGTCGTTATTATCGTCGTTATTATCGTCGTTAAAATCGTCGTTATTATTGTCATTATCATCGTTGTTATCGGCGTTAATATCGTCATTATTATAGTTATTATCGTCAAAATTATCGTCGTCAATGTCGTCGATATTATCCTCATAATTATCGTCGTTAATATCGACGCTATTTTGTCATTATCATCGTTGTTATCGTTGTTATTATCGTCATTATTATCGTCGATATTATCGTCGTTATTATCGTCATTTTCATCGTTGTTATCTTCGTTATTATCCTCATAATTATCGTCGATAATATCGTCGTTATTTCTTCATTATCATCGTTGTTATCGTCGTTATTATCGTCGTTATTATCTTCGATATAACGTTATTATCGGCGTTATAATCAACGTTAATATCATCGCTATTATCGTCGTTATTATCGTCGTTATTATCGTCGATATTATCGTCGTTATTATCGTCGATATTATCGTCGTTATTATCGTCGTTATTATCGTCGTTAAAATCGCAGATATTATTGTCATTATCATCGTTGTTATCGTCGTTAATATCGTCATTATCATAGTTATTATCGTCAAAATTATCGTCGTCAATGTCGTCGTTATTTTCGTCATTATCATCGTTGCTTTCGTCGTTATTATCCTCATAAATATCGTCGTTAATATCGTTGTTATTATCGTTATTATCATCGTTGTTATCGTCGTTATTTCGTCGTTATTATCGTCGATATTATCGTCGATATTATCGTCGTTATTATCGTCGTTATTATCGTCGTTAAAATCGTAGATATTATTGTCATTATCATCGTTGTTATCGTCGTTAATATCGTCATTATCATAGTTATTATCGTCAAAATTATCGTCGTCAATGTCGTCGTTATTATTGTCATTATCATCGTTGTTATCGGCGTTAATATCGTCATTATCATAGTTATTATCGTCAAAATTATCGTCATCAATGTCGTCGTTATTATCCTCATAATTATCGTCGTTAATATCGACGTTATTTTGTCATTATCATCGTTTGTTATCGTTGTTATTATCGTCATTATTATCGTCGATATTATCGTCGTTATTTTCGTCATTTTCATCGTTGTTATCTTCGTTATTATCCTCATAATTATCGTCGTTATTTCGTCGTTATTATCGTCGATATTATCGTCGTTATTATCGTCGCCATTATCGTCTTTAATTTCGTCGTTATTATAGTTATTATCATCGATGTTATCGTTGTTATTATCGTCATTATTATCGTCGATATTATCGTCGTTATTATCGTCATTTTCATCGTTGTTATCTTCGTTATTATCCTCATAATTATCGTCGTTAATATCGTCGTTATTTCGTCATTATCATCGTTGTAATCGTCGTTATTATCGTCGTTATTATCTTCGATATAACGTTATTATCGGCGTTATAATCAACGTTAATATCATCGCTATTATCGTCGTTATTATCGTCGATATTATCGTCGTTATTATCGTCGATATTATCGTCGTTATTATCGTCGTTATTATCGTCGTTAAAATCGTAGATATTATTGTCATTATCATCGTTGTTATCGTCGTTAATATCGTCATTATCATAGTTATTATCGTCAAAATTATCGTCGTCAATGTCGTCGTTATTATCGTCATTATCATCGTTGCTATCGTCGTTATTATCCTCATAAATATCGTCGTTAATATCGTTGTTATTATCGTTATTATCATCGTTTTTTCGTCGTTATTTCGTCGTTATTATCGTCGATATTATCGTTGTTATTATCGTCGCCATTATCGTCTTTAATATCGTCGTTATTATAGTTATTACCATCGTTGTTATCGTCCTTAATATCGTCGTTATTTCGTCATTATCATCGTTGTTATCGTCGTTATTATCGTCGTTATTATCTTCGATATAACATTATTATCGGCGTTATAATCAACGTTAATATCATCGCTATTATCGTCGTTATTATCGTCGTTATTATCGTCGATATTATCGTCGTTATTATCGTCGATATTATCGTCGTTATTATCGTCGTTATTATCGTCGTTAAAATCGTCGTTATTATTGTCATTATCATCGTTGTTATCGTCGTTATTTCGTCGTTATTATCGTCGATATTATCGTCGTTATTATCGTCGCCATTATCGTCTTTAATTTCGTCGTTATTATAGTTATTATCATCGTTGTTATCGTCGTTATTATCCTCATAATTATCGTCGTTAATATCGTCGTTATTATCGTCATTTTCATCGATGTTATCTTCGTTAATATCCTCATAATTATCGTCGTTAATATCGTCGTTATTTCGTCATTATCGTCGTTATTATCGTCGTTAAAAACGTCGTTATTATTGTAATTATCATCGTTGTTATCGGCGTTAATATCGTCATTATCATAGTTATTATCGTCAAAATTATCGTCGTCAATGTCGTCGTTATTATCCTCATAATTATCGTCGTTAATATCGACGTTATTTTGTCATTATCATCGTTGTTATCGTTGTTATTATCATCATTATTATCGTCGATATTATCGTCGTTATTATCGTCATTTTCATCGTTGTTATCTTCGTTATTATCCTCATAATTATCGTCGTTAATATCGTCGTTATTTCGTCATTATCATCGTTGTTATCGTCGTTATTATCGTCGTTATTATCTTCGATATAACGTTATTATCGGCGTTATAATCAACGTTAATATCATCGCTATTATCGTCGTTATTATCGTCGTTATTATCGTCGATATTATCGTCGTTATTATCGTCGATATTATCGTCGTTAAAAACGTCGTTATTATTGTCATTATCATCGTTGTTATCGGCGTTAATATCGTCATTATCATAGTTATTATCGTCAAAATTATCGTCGTCAATGTCGTCGTTATTATCCTCATAATTATCGTCGTTAATATCGACGTTATTTTGTCATTATCATCGTTGTTATCGTTGTTATTATCATCATTATTATCGTCGATATTATCGTCGTTATTATCGTCATTTTCATCGTTGTTATCTTCGTTATTATCCTCATAATTATCGTCGTTAATATAGTCGTTATTTCGTCATTATCATCGTTGTTATCGTCGTTATTATCGTCGTTATTATCTTCGATATAACGTTAATATCGGCGTTATAATCAACGTAAATATCATCGCTATTATCGTCGTTATTATCGTCGTTATTATCGTCGATATTATCGTCGTTATTATCGTCGATATTATCGTCGTTATTATCGTCGTTATTATCGTCGTTAAAATCGTAGATATTATTGTCATTATCATCGTTGTTATCGTCGTTAATATCGTCATTATCATAGTTATTATCGTCAAAATTATCGTCGTCAATGTCGTCGTTATTATCGTCATTATCATCGTTGCTATCGTCGTTATTATCCTCAAAAATATCGTCGTTAATATCGTTGATATTATCGTTATTATCATCGCTGTTATCGTCGTTATTTCGTCGTTATTATCTTCGATATAACGTTATTATCGGCGTTATAATCAACGTTAATATCATCACTATTATCGTCGTTATTATCGTCGTTATTATCGTCGATATTATCGTCGTTATTATCGTCGATATTATCGTCGTTATTATCGTCGTTATTATCGTCGTTAAAATCGTAGATATTATTGTCATTATCATCGTTGTTATCGTCGTTAATATCGTCATTATCATAGTTATTATCGTCAAAATTATCGTCGTCAATGTCGTCGTTATTATCGTCATTATCATCGTTGCTATCGTCGTTATTATCCTCATAAATATCGTCGTTAATATCGTTGTTATTATCGTTATTATCATCGTTGTTATCGTCGTTATTTTGTCGTTATTATCGTCGATATTATCGTCGTTATTATCGTCGTTATTATCGTATTTTTCATCGTTGTTATCTTCGTTATTATCCTCATAATTATCGTCGTTAATATCGTCGTTATTATCGTCATTATCATCGTTGTTATCGTCGTTATTATCCTCATAATTATCGTCGTTAATATCGTCATTATTGTCGTCATTTTCATCGATGTTATCTTTGTTATTATCCTCATAATTATCGTCGTTAATATCGTCGTTTTTTCGTCATTATCATCGTTGTTATCGTCCTTAATATCGTCGTTATTTCGTCACTATCATCGTTGTTATCGTCGTTATTATCGTCGTTATTATCTTCGATATAACGTTATTATCGGCGTTATAATCAACGTTAATATCATTGCTATTATCGTCGTTATTATCGTCGTTATTATCGTCGATATTATCGTCGTTATTATCGTCGATATTATCGTCGTTATTATCGTCGTTATTATCGTCGTTAAAAACGTCGTTATTATTGTCATTATCATCGTTGTTATCGGCGTTAATATCGTCATTATCATAGTTATTATCGTCAAAATTATCGTCGTCAATGTCGTCGTTATTATCCTCATAATTATCGTCGTTAATATCGACGTTATTTTGTCATTATCATCGTTGTTATCGTTGTTATTATCGTCGTTATTATCTTCGATATAACGTTATTATCGTCGTTATAATCAACGTTAATATCATCGCTGTTATCGTCGTTAGTATCGTCGTTATTATCGTCGTTATTATCGTCGTTATTATCGTCGTCATTATCGTCGTTAATATCGTCGTTATTATCGTCATTATCATCGTTGTTATCGTCGTTATTATCCTCATAATTATCGTCGTTAATATCGTCGTTATTGTCGTCATTTTCATCGTTGTTATCTTCGTTATTATCCTCATAATTATCGTCGTTAATATCGTCGTTATTTCGTCATTATCATCGTTGTTATCGTCGTTATTATCGTCGTTATTAACTTCGATATAACGTTATTATCGGCGTTATAATCAACGTTAATATCATCGCTATTATCGTCGTTATTATCGTAGTTATTATCGTCGATATTATCGTCGTTACTCTCGTCGATATTATCGTCGTTATTATCGTCGTTATTATCGTCGTTAAAATCGTCGTTATTATTGTCATTATCATCGTTGTTATCGGCGTTAATATCGTCATTATCATAGTTATTATCGTCAAAATTATCGTCGTCAATGTTGTCGTTATTATCCTCATAATTATCGTCGTTAATATCGACGTTATTTTGTCATTATCATCGTTGTTATCGTTGTTATTATCGTCATTATTATCGTCGATATTATCGTCGTTATTATCTTCGATATAACGTTATTATCGGCGTTATAATCAACGTTAATATCATCGCTATTATCGTCGTTATTATCGTCGTTATCGTCGATATTATCGTCGTTATTATCGTCGATATTATCGTCGTTATTATCGTCGTTATTATCGTCGTTAAAATCGTCGTTATTATTGTCATTATCATCGTTGTTATCGGCGTTAATATCGTCATTATCATAGTTATTATCGTCAAAATTATCGTCGTCAATGTCGTCGTTATTATCCTCATAATTATCGTCGTTAATATCGACGTTATTTTGTCATTATCATCGTTGTTATCGTTGTTATTATCGTCATTATTATCGTCGATATTATCGTCGTTATTATCGTCATTTTCATCGTTGTTATCTTCGTTATTATCCTCATAATTATCGTCGTTAATATCGTCGTTATTTCGGCATTATCATCGTTGTTATCGTCGTTATTATCGTCGTTATTATCTTCGATATAACGTTATTATCGGCGTTATAATCAACGTTAATATCATCGCTATTATCGTCGTTATTATCGTCGTTATCGTCGATATTATCGTCGGTATTATCGTCGATATTATCGTCGTTATTATCGTCGTTATTATCGTCGTTAAAATCGTCGTTATTATTGTCATTATCATCGTTGTTATCGGCGTTAATATCGTCATTATCATAGTTATTATCGTCAAAATTATCGTCGTCAATGTCGTCGTTATTATCGTCATTATCATCGTTGCTATCGTCGTTATTATCCTCATAAATATCGTCGTTAATATCGTTGTTATTATCGTTATTATCATCGTTGTTATCGTCGTTATTTCGTCGTTATTATCGTCGATATTATCGTCGTTATTATCGTCGCCATTATCGTCTTTAATATCGTCGTTATTATAGTTATTATCATCGTTGTTATCGTCGTTATTATCTTCATAATTATCGTCGTTAATATCGTCGTTATCATAGTTATTATCGTCAAAATTATCGTCGTCAATGTCGTCGTTATTATCCTCATAATTATCGTCGTTAATATCGACGCTATTTTGTCATTATCATCGTTGTTATCGTTGTTATTATCGTCATTATTATCGTCGAGATTATCGTCGTTATTATCGTCATTTTCATCGTTGTTATCTTCGTTATTATCCTCATAATTATCGTCGTTAATATCGTCGTTATTTCGTCATTATCATCGTTGTTATCGTCGTTATTATCGTCGATATTATCTTCGATATAACGTTATTATCGGCGTTATAATCAACGTTAATATCATCGCTATTATCGTCGTTATTATCGTCGATATTATCTTCGATATAACGTTATTATCGGCGTTATAATCAACGTTAATATCATCGCTATTATCGTCGTTATTATCGTCGATATTATCGTCGTTATTATCGTCGATATTATCGTCGTTATTATCGTCGTTATTATCGTCGTTAAAATCGTAGATATTATTGTCATTATCATCGTTGTTATCGTCGTTAATATCGTCATTACCATAGTTATTATCGTCAAAATTATCGTCGTCAATGTCGTCGTTATTATCGTCATTATCATCGTTGCTATCGTCGTTATTATCCTCATAAATATCGTCGTTAATATCGTTGCTATTATCGTTATTATCATCGTTGTTATCGTCGTTATTTCGTCGTTATTATCGTCGATATTATCGTCGTTATTATCGTCGTCATTATCGTCGTTAATATCGTCGTTATTATCGTCATTATCATCGTTGTTATCGTCGTTATTATCCTCATAATTATCGTCGTTAATATCGTCGTTATTGTCGTCATTTTCATCGATGTTATCTTTGTTATTATCCTCATAATTATCGTCGTTAATATCGTCGTTTTTTCGTCATTATCATCGTTGTTATCGTCCTTAATATCGTCGTTATTTCGTCATTATCATCGTTGTTATCGTCGTTATTATCGTCGTTATTAACTTCGATATAACGTTATTATCGGCGTTATAATCAACGTTAATATCATCGCTATTATCGTCGTTATTATCGTCGTTATTATCGTCGATATTATCGTCGTTATTATCGTCGATATTATCGTCGTTATTATCGTCGTTATTATCGTCGTTAAAATCGTCGTTATTATTGTCATTATCATCGTTGTTATCGGCGTTAATATCGTCATTATCATAGTTATTATCGTCAAAATTATCGTCGTCAATGTCGTCGTTATTATCCTCATAATTATCGTCGTTAATATCGACGTTATTTTGTCATTATCATCGTTGTTATCTTTGTTATTATCGTCATTATTATCGTCGATATTATCGTCGTTATTATCGTCATTTTCATCGTTGTTATCTTCGTTATTATCCTCATATTTATCGTCGTTAATATCGTCGTTATTTCGTCATTATCATCGTTGTTATCGTCGTTATTATCGTCGTTATTATCTTCGATATAACGTTATTATCGGCGTTATAATCAACGTTAATATCATCGCTATTTTCGTCGTTATTATCGTCGTTATCGTCGATATTATCGTCGTTATTATCGTCGATATTATCGTCGTTATTATCGTCGTTATTATCGTCGTTAAAATCGTAGATATTATTGTCATTATCATCGTTGTTATCGTCGTTAATATCGTCATTATCATAGTTATTATCGTCAAAATTATGGTCGTCAATGTCGTCGTTATTATCCTCATAATTATCGTCGTTAATATCGACGTTATTTTGTCATTATCATCGTTGTTATCGTTGTTATTATCGTCATTATTATCGTCGATATTATCATCGTTATTATCGTCATTTTCATCGTTGTTATCTTCGTTATTATCCTCATAATTATCGTCGATAATATCGTCGTTATTTCGTCATTATCATCGTTGTTATCGTCGTTATTATCGTCGATATTATCGTCGTTATTATCGTCGATATTATCGCCGTTATTATCGTCGTCATTATCGTCGTTAATATCGTCGTTATTATTGTCAATATCATCGTTGTTATCGTCGTTAATATCGTCATTATCATAGTTATTATCGTCAAAATTATCGTCATCAATGTCGTCGTTATTATCGTCGTTATTATCATCGTTGTTATCGTCGTTATTATCCTCATAAATATCGTCGTTAATATCAACGTTATTTTGTCATTTCATCGTTGTTATCGTCGTTATTATCGTCGTTATTATCGTCGTTATTATCATCGTTGTTATTGTCGTTTTTATCCTCATAAATATCGTCGTTAATATCGACGTTATTTTGTCATTATCATCGTTGTTATCGTTGTTATTATCGTCATTATTATCGTCGATATTATCGTCGTTATTATCGTCATTTTCATCGTTGTTATCTTCGTTATTATCCTCATAATTTCGTCGTTAATATCGTCGTTATTTCGTCATTATCATCGTTGTTATCTTCGTTATTATCGTCGTTATTATCTTCGATATAACGTTATTATCGGCGTTATAATCAACGTTAATATCATCGCTATTATCGTCGTTATTATCGTCGTTATTATCGTCGATATTATCGTCGTTATTATCGTCGTTATTATCGTCGTTATTATCGTCGTCATTATCGTCGTTAATATCGTCGTTATTATTGTCATTATCATCTTTGTTATCGTCGTTAATATCGTCATTATCATAGTTATTATCCTCAAAATTATCGTCGTCAATGTCGTCGTTATTATCCTCATAATTATCGTCGTTAATATCGACGCTATTTTGTCATTATCATCGTTGTTATCGTTGTTATTATCGTCATTATTATCGTCGATATTATCGTCGTTATTATCGTCATTTTCATCGTTGTTATCTTCGTTATTATCCTCATAATTATCGTCGTTAATATCGTCGTTATTTCGTCATTATCATCGTTGTTATCGTCGTTATTATCGTCGATATTATCGTCGTTATTATCGTCGATATTATCGCCGTTATTATCGTCGTCATTATCGTCGTTAATATCGTCGTTATTATTGTCAATATCATCGTTGTTATCGTCGTTAATATCGTCATTATCATAGTTATTATCGTCAAAATTATCGTCATCAATGTCGTCGTTATTATCGTCGTTATTATCATCGTTGTTATCGTCGTTATTATCCTCATAAATATCGTCGTTAATATCAACGTTATTTTGTCATTTTCATCGTTGTTATCGTCGTTATTATCGTCGTTATTATCGTCGTTATTATCATCGTTGTTATTGTCGTTTTTATCCTCATAAATATCGTCGTTAATATCGACGTTATTTTGTCATTATCATCGTTGTTATCGTTGTTATTATCGTCATTATTATCGTCGATATTATCGTCGTTATTATCGTCATTTTCATCGTTGTTATCTTCGTTATTATCCTCATAATTTCGTCGTTAATATCGTCGTTATTTCGTCATTATCATCGTTGTTATCGTCGTTATTATCGTCGTTATTATCTTCGATATAACGTTATTATCGGCGTTATAATCAACGTTAATATCATCGCTATTATCGTCGTTATTATCGTCGTTATTATCGTCGATATTATCGTCGTTATTATCGTCGTTATTATCGTCGTTATTATCGTCGTCATTATCGTCGTTAATATCGTCGTTATTATTGTCATTATCATCTTTGTTATCGTCGTTAATATCGTCATTATCATAGTTATTATCCTCAAAATTATCGTCGTCAATGTCGTCTTTATTATCCTCATAATTATCGTCGTTAATATCGACGCTATTTTGTCATTATCATCGTTGTTATCGTTGTTATTATCGTCATTATTATCGTCGATATTATCGTCGTTATTATCGTCATTTTCATCGTTGTTATCTTCGTTATTATCCTCATAATTATCGTCGTTAATATCGTCGTTATTTCGTCATTATCATCGTTGTTATCGTCGTTATTATCGTCGTAATTATCTTCGATATAACGTTATTATCGGCGTTATAATCAACGTCAATATCATCGCTATTATCGTCGATATTATCGTCGTTATTATCGTCGATATTATCGTCGTTATTATCGTCGATATTATCGTCGTTATTATCGTCGTTATTATCGTCGTTAAAATCGTAGATTTTATTGTCATTATCATCGTTGTTATCGTCGTTAATATCGTCATTATCATAGTTATTATCGTCAAAATTATCTTCGTCAATGTCGTCGTTATTATCGTCATTATCATCGTTGCTATCGTCGTTATTAGCCTCATAAATATCGTCGTTAATATCGTTGTTATTATCGTTATTATCATCGTTGTTATCGTCGTTATTATCGTCGTTATTATCTTCGATATAACGTTATTATCGGCGTTATAATCAACGTTATTATCATCGCTATTATCGTCGTTCTTATCGTCGTTATTATCGTTTATATTATCGATGTTATTATCGTCGATATTATCGTCGTTATTATTGTCGTTATTATCGTCGTTAAAATCGTCGTTATTATTGTCATTATCATCGTTGTTATCGGCGTTAATATCGTCATTATCATAGTTATTATCGTCAAAATTATCGTCGTCAATGTCGTCGTTATTATCCTCATAATTATCGTCGTTATTATCGACGTTATTTTGTCATTATCATCGTTGTTATCGTTGTTATTATCGTCATTATTATCGTCGATATTATCGTCGTTATTATCGTCATTTTCATCGTTGTTATCTTCGTTATTATCCTCATAATTATCGTCGTTAATATCGTCGTTATTTCGTCATTATCATCGTTGTTATCGTCGTTATTATCGTCGTTATTATCTTCGATATAACGTTATTAACGGCGTTATAATCAACGTTAATATCATCGCTATTATCGTCGTTATTATCGTCGTTATTATCGTCGATATTATCGTCGTTATTATCGTCGATATTATCGTCGTTATTATCGTCGTTATTATCGTCGTTATTATCGTCGTTATTATCGTCGTTATTATCGTCGTTATTATCGTCGTCATTATCGTCGTTAATATCGTCGTTATTATCGTCATTATCATCGTTGTTATCGTCGTTATAAATCCTCATAATTATCGTCGTTAATATCGTCGTTATTGTCGTCATTTTCATCGTTGTTATCTTCGTTATTATCCTCATAATTATCGTCGTTAATATCGTCGTTATTTCGTCATTATCATCGTTGTTATCGTCGTTATTATCGTCGTTATTAACTTCGATATAACGTTATTATCGGCGTTATAATCAACGTTAATATCATCGCTATTATCGTCGTTATTATCGTCGTTATTATCGTCGATATTATCGTCGTTATTATCGTCGATATTATCGTCGTTATTATCGTCGTTATTATCGTCGTTAAAATCGTCGTTATTATTGTCATTATCATCGTTGTTATCGGCGTTAATATCGTCATTATCATAGTTATTATCGTCAAAATTATCGTCGTCAATGTCGTCGTTATTATCCTCATAATTATCGTCGTTAATATCGACGTTATTTTGTCATTATCATCGTTGTTATCTTTGTTATTATCGTCATTATTATCGTCGATATTATCGTCGTTATTATCGTCATTTTCATCGTTGTTATCTTCGTTATTATCCTCATATTTATCGTCGTTAATATCGTCGTTATTTCATCATTATCATCGTTGTTATCGTCGTTATTATCGTCGTTATTATCTTCGATATAACGTTATTATCGGCGTTATAATCAACGTTAATATCATCGCTATTATCGTCGTTATTATCGTCGTTATCGTCGATATTATCGTCGTTATTATCGTCGATATTATCGTCGTTATTATCGTCGTTATTATCGTCGTTAAAATCGTAGATATTATTGTCATTATCATCGTTGTTATCGTCGTTAATATCGTCATTACCATAGTTATTATCGTCAAAATTATCGTCGTCAATGTCGTCGTTATTATCGTCATTATCATCGTTGCTATCGTCGTTATTATCCTCATAAATATCGTCGTTAATATCGTTGTTATTATCGTTATTATCATCGTTGTTATCGTCGTTATTTCGTCGTTATTATCGTCGTTATTATCGTCGTTATTATCGTCGTCATTATCGTCGTTAATATCGTCGTTTTTTCGTCATTATCATCGTTGTTATCGTCCTTAATATCGTCGTTATTTCATCATTATCATCGTTGTTATCGTCGTTATTATCGTCGTTATTATCTTCGATATAAGGTTATTATCGGCGTTATAATCAACGTTAATATCATCGCTATTATCGTCGTTATTATCGTCGTTATTATCGTCGATATTATCGTCGTTATTATCGTCGATATCATCGTTATTATCGTCGTTATTATCGTCGTTAAAATCGTCGTTATTATTGTCATTATCATCGTTGTTATCGGCGTTAATATCGTCATTATCATAGTTATTATCGTCAAAATTATCGTCGTCAATGTCGTCGTTATTATCCTCATAATTATCGTCGTTAATATCGTCGTTATTGTCGTCATTTTCATCGATGTTATCTTTGTTATTATCCTCATAATTATCGTCGTTAATATCGTCGTCTTTTCGTCATTATCATCGTTGTTATCGTCCTTAATATCGTCGTTATTTCGTCATTATCATCGTTGTTATCGTCGTTATTATCGTCGTTATTATCTTCGATATAACATTATTATCGGCGTTATAATCAACGTTAATATCATCGCTATTGTCGTCGTTATTATCGTCGTTATTATCCTCATAATTATCGTCGTTAATATCGACGTTATTTTGTCATTATCATCGTTGTTATCGTTGTTATTATCGTCATTAATATCTTCGATATAACGTTATTATCGGCGTTATAATCAACAATAATATCATCGCTATTATCGTCGTTTTTATCGTCGTTATTATCGTCGATATTATCGTCGTTATTATCGTCGATATTATCGTTATTATCGTCGTTATTATCGTCGTTAAAATCGTCGTTATTATTGTCATTATCATCGTTGTTATCGGCGTTAATATCGTCATTATCATAGTTATTATCGTCAAAATTATCGTCGTCAATGTCGTCGTTATTATCCTCATAATTATCGTCGTTAATATCGTCGTTATTTCGTCATTATCATCGTTGTTATCGTCGTTATTATCGTCGTAATTATCTTCGATATAACGTTATTAACGGCGTTATAATCAACGTTAATATCATCGCTATTATCGTCGTTATTATCGTCGTTATTATCGTCGATATTATCGTCGTTATTATCGTCGATATTATCGTCGTTATTATCGTCGTTATTATCGTCGTTAAAATCGTAGATATTATTGTCATTATCATCGTTGTTATCGTCGTTAATATCGTCATTATCATAGTTATTATCGTCAAAATTATCGTCGTCAATGTCGTCGTTATTATCCTCATAATTATCGTCGTTAATATCGACGCTATTTTGTCATTATCATCGTTGTTATCGTTGTTATTATCGTCATTATTATCGTCGATATTATCGTCGTTATTATCCTCATTTTCATCGTTGTTATCTTCGTTATTATCCTCATAATTATCGTCGTTAATATCGTCGTTATTTCGTCATTATCATCGTTGTTATCGTCGTTATTATCGTCGTTATTATCTTCGATATAACGTTATTATTGTCGTTATAATCAACGTTAATATCATCGCTATTATCGTCGTTATTATCGTCGTTATTATCGTCGATATTATCGTCGTTATTATCATCGTTATTATCGTCGTCATTATCGTCGTTAATATCGTCGTTATTATCGTCATTATCATCGTTGTTATCCTCGTTATAAATCCTCATAATTATCGTCGTTAATATCGTCGTTATTGTCGTCATTTTCATCGTTGTTATCTTCGTTATTATCCTCATAATTATCGTCGTTAATATCGTCGTTATTTCGTCATTATCATCGTTGTTATCGTCGTTATTATCGTCGTTATTATCTTCGATATAACGTTATTATCGGCGTTATAATCAACGTTAATATCATCGCTATTATCGTCGTTATTATCGTCGTTATTATCGTCGATATTATCGTCGTTATTATCGTCGATATCATCGTTATTATCGTCGTTATTATCGTCGTTAAAATCGTCGTTATTATTGTCATTATCATCGTTGTTATCGGCGTTAATATCGTCATTATCATAGTTATTATCGTCAAAATTATCGTCGTCAATGTCGTCGTTATTATCCTCATAATTATCGTCGTTAATATCGTCGTTATTGTCGTCATTTTCATCGATGTTATCTTTGTTATTATCCTCATAATTATCGTCGTTAATATCGTCGTTTTTTCGTCATTATCATCGTTGTTATCGTCCTTAATATCGTCGTTATTTCGTCATTATCATCGTTGTTATCGTTGTTATTATCGTCATTAATATCTTCGATATAACGTTATTATCGGCGTTATAATCAACGTTAATATCATCGCTATTATCGTCGTTATTATCGTCGTTATTATCGTCGATATTATCGTCATTATTATCGTCGTTATTATCGTCGTTATTATCGTCGATATTATCGTCGTTATTATCGTCGATATTATCGTTATTATCGTCGTTATTATCGTCGTTAAAATCGTCGTTATTATTGTCATTATCATCGTTGTTATCGGCGTTAATATCGTCATTATCATAGTTATTATCGTCAAAATTATCGTCGTCAATGTCGTCGTTATTATCCTCATAATTATCGTCGTTAATATCGTCGTTATTTCGTCATTATCATCGTTGTTATCGTCGTTATTATCGTCGTTATTATCTTCGATATAACGTTATTAACGGCGTTATAATCAACGTTAATATCATCGCTATTATCGTCGTTATTATCGTCGTTATTATCGTCGATATTATCGTCGTTATTATCGTCGATATTATCGTCGTTATTATCGTCGTTATTATCGTCGTTAAAATCGTAGATATTATTGTCATTATCATCGTTGTTATCGTCATTAATATCGTCATTATCATAGTTATTATCGTCAAAATTATCGTCGTCAATGTCGTCGTTATTATCCTCATAATTATCGTCGTTAATATCGACGCTATTTTGTCATTATCATCGTTGTTATCGTTGTTATTATCGTCATTATTATCGTCGATATTATCGTCGTTATTATCCTCATTTTCATCGTTGTTATCTTCGTTATTATCCTCATAATTATCGTCGTTAATATCGTCGTTATTTCGTCATTATCATCGTTGTTATCGTCGTTATTATCGTCGTTATTATCTTCGATTTAACGTTATTATCGTCGTTATAATCAACGTTAATATCATCGCTATTATCGTCGTTAATATCGTCGTTATTATCGTCGATATTATCGTCGTTATTATCGTCGATATTATCGTCGTTATTATCGTCGTCATTATCGTCGTTAATATCGTCGTTATTATTGTCATTATCATCGTTGTTATCGTCGTTAATATCGTCATTATCATAGTTATTATCGTCAGAATTATCGTCGTCAATGTCGTCGTTATTAGCGTCGTTATTATCATCGTTGTTATCGTCGTTATTATCGTCGTTATTATCTTCGATATAACGTTATTATCGGCGTTATAATCAACGTTAATATCATCGCTATTATCGTCGTTATTATCGTCGATATTATCGTCGTTATTATCGTCGATATTATCGTCGTTATTATCGTCGTTATTATCGTCGTTAAAATCGTAGATATTATTGTCATTATCATCGTTATTATCGTCGTTAATATCGTCATTACCATAGTTATTATCGTCAAAATTATCGTCGTCAATGTCGTCGTTATTATCGTCATTATCATCGTTGCTATCGTCGTTATTATCCTCATAAATATCGTCGTTAATATCGTTTTTATTATCGTTATTATCATCGTTGTTATCGTCGTTATTTCGTCGTTATTATCGTCGTTATTATCGTCGTTATTATCGTCGTCATTATCGTCGTTAATATCGTCGTTATTATCGTCATTATCATCGTTGTTATCGTCGTTATTATCCTCATAATTATCGTCGTTAATATCGTCGTTTTTTCGTCATTATCATCGTTGTTATCGTCCTTAATATCGTCGTTATTTCGTCATTATCATCGTTGTTATCGTCGTTATTATCGTCGTTATTATCTTCGATATAACGTTATTATCGGCGTTATAATCAACGTTAATATCATCGCTATTGTCGTCGTTATTATCGTCGTTATTATCCTCATAATTATCGTCGTTAATATCGACGTTATTTTGTCATTATCATCGTTGTTATCGTTGTTATTATCGTCATTAATATCTTCGATATAACGTTATTATCGGCGTTATAATCAACGTTAATATCATCGCTATTATCGTCGTTATTATCGTCGTTATTATCGTGGATATTATCGTCATTATTATCGTCGTTATTATCGTCGTTATTATCGTCGTTATTATCGTCGTTATTATCGTCGTTATTATCGTCGTCATTATCGTCGTCATTATCGTCGTTAATATCGTCGTTATTATCGTCATTATCATCGTTGTTATCGTCGTTATTATCCTCATAATTATCGTCGTTAATATCGTCATTATTGTCGTCATTTTCATCGTTGTTATCTTCGTTATTATCCTCATAATTATCGTCGTTAATATCGTCGTTATTTCGTCATTATCATCGTTGTTATCGTCGTTATTATCGTCGTTATTATCTTCGATATAACGTTATTATCGGCGTTATAATCAACGTTAATATCATCGCTATTGTCGTCGTTATTATCGTCGTTATTATCCTCATAATTATCGTCGTTAATATCGACGTTATTTTGTCATTATCATCGTTGTTATCGTTGTTATTATCGTCATTAATATCTTCGATATAACGTTATTATCGGCGTTATAATCAACAATAATATCATCGCTATTATCGTCGTTATTATCGTCGTTATTATCGTCGATATTATCGTCGTTATTATCGTCGATATTATCGTTATTATCGTCGTTATTATCGTCGTTAAAATCGTCGTTATTATTGTCATTATCATCGTTGTTATCGGCGTTAATATCGTCATTATCATAGTTATTATCGTCAAAATTATCGTCGTCAATGTCGTCGTTATTATCCTCATAATTATCGTCGTTAATATCGTCGTTATTTCGTCATTATCATCGTTGTTATCGTCGTTATTATCGTCGTTATTATCTTCGATATAACGTTATTAACGGCGTTATAATCAACGTTAATATCATCGCTATTATCGTCGTTATTATCGTCGTTATTATCGTCGATATTATCGTCGTTATTATCGTCGATATTATCGTCGTTATTATCGTCGTTATTATCGTCGTTAAAATCGTAGATATTATTGTCATTATCATCGTTGTTATCGTCGTTAATATCGTCATTATCATAGTTATTATCGTCAAAATTATCGTCGTCAATGTCGTCGTTATTATCCTCATAATTATCGTCGTTAATATCGACGCTATTTTGTCATTATCATCGTTGTTATCGTTGTTATTATCGTCATTATTATCGTCGATATTATCGTCGTTATTATCCTCATTTTCATCGTTGTTATCTTCGTTATTATCCTCATAATTATCGTCGTTAATATCGTCGTTATTTCGTCATTATCATCGTTGTTATCGTCGTTATTATCGTCGTTATTATCTTCGATTTAACGTTATTATCGTCGTTATAATCAACGTTAATATCATCGCTATTATCGTCGTTAATATCGTCGTTATTATCGTCGATATTATCGTCGTTATTATCGTCGATATTATCGTCGTTATTATCGTCGTCATTATCGTCGTTAATATCGTCGTTATTATTGTCATTATCATCGTTGTTATCGTCGTTAATATCGTCATTATCATAGTTATTATCGTCAGAATTATCGTCGTCAATGTCGTCGTTATTAGCGTCGTTATTATCATCGTTGTTATCGTCGTTATTATCGTCGTTATTATCTTCGATATAACGTTATTATCGGCGTTATAATCAACGTTAATATCATCGCTATTATCGTCGTTATTATCGTCGATATTATCGTCGTTATTATCGTCGATATTATCGTCGTTATTATCGTCGTTATTATCGTCGTTAAAATCGTAGATATTATTGTCATTATCATCGTTATTATCGTCGTTAATATCGTCATTACCATAGTTATTATCGTCAAAATTATCGTCGTCAATGTCGTCGTTATTATCGTCATTATCATCGTTGCTATCGTCGTTATTATCCTCATAAATATCGTCGTTAATATCGTTGTTATTATCGTTATTATCATCGTTGTTATCGTCGTTATTTCGTCGTTATTATCGTCGTTATTATCGTCGTTAATATCGTCGTCATTATCGTCGTTAATATCGTCGTTATTATCGTCATTATCATCGTTGTTATCGTCGTTATTATCCTCATAATTATCGTCGTTAATATCGTCGTTATTGTCGTCATTTTCATCGATGTTATCTTTGTTATTATCCTCATAATTATCGTCGTTAATATCGTCGTTTTTTCGTCATTATCGTCGTTGTTATCGTCTTTAATATCGTCGTTATTTCGTCATTATCATCGTTGTTATCGTCGTTATTATCGTCGTTATTATCTTCGATATAAGGTTATTATCGGCGTTATAATCAACGTTAATATCATCGCTATTATCGTCGCTATTATCGTCATTATTATCGTCGATATTAGCGTCGTTATTATCGTCGATATTATCGTCGTTATTATCGTCGTTATTATCGTCGTTAAAATCGTCTTTATTATTGTCATTATCATCGTTGTTATCGGCGTTAATATCGTCATTATCATAATTATTATCGTCAAAATTATCGTCGTCAATGTCGTCGTTATTATCCTCATAATTATCGTCGTTAATATCGACGTTATTTTGTCATTATCATCGTTGTTATCGTTGTTATTATCGTCATTATTATCGTCGATATTATCGTCGTTATTATCGTCATTTTCATCGTTGTTATCTTCGTTATTATCCTCGTAATTAACGTCGTTATTTCGTCATTATCATCGTTGTTATCGTCGTTATTATCGTCGTTATTTTCGTCGTTATTATCGTCGTTATTATCGTCGTCATTATCGTCGTTAATATCGTCGTTATTATCGTCATTATCATCGTTGTTATCGTCGTTATTATCCTCATAATTATCGTCGTTAATATCGTATTTATTGTCGTCATTTTCATCGATGTTATCTTTGTTATTATCCTCATAATTATCGTCGTTAATATCGTCGTTTTTTCGTCATTATCATCGTTGTTAGCGTCCTTAATATCGTCGTTATTTCGTCATTATCATCGTTGTTATCGTCGTTATTATCGTCGTTATTATCTTCGATATAACGTTATTATCGGCGTTATAATCAACGTTAATATCATCGCTATTATCGTCGTTATTATCGTCGTTATTATCGTCGATATTATCGTCGTTATTATCGTCGATATTATCGTCGTTATTATCGTCGTTATTATCGTCGTTAAAATCGTAGATATTATTGTCATTATCATCGTTGTTATCGTCGTTAATATCGTCATTATCATAGTTATTATCTTCAAAATTATCGTCGTCAATGTCGTCGTTATTATCCATATAATTATCGTCGTTAATATCGACGTTATTTTGTCATTATCATCGTTGTTATCGTTGTTATTATCGTCATTATTATCGTCGATATTATCGTCGTTATTATCGTCATTTTCATCGTTGTTATCTTCGTTATTATCCTCATAATTATCGTCGTTAATATCGTCGTTATTTCGTCATTATCTCCGTTGTTATCGTCGTTATTATCGTCGTTATTATCTTCGATATAACGTTATTATCGGCGTTATAATCAACGTTAATATCATCGCTATTATCGTCGTTATTATCGTCGTTATTATCGTCGATATTATCGTCGTTATTATCGTCGATATTATCGTCGTTATTATCGTCGTTATTATCGTCGTTAAAATCGTAGATATTATTGTCATTATCATCGTTGTTATCGTCGTTAATATCGTCATTATCATAGTTATTATCGTCAAAATTATCGTCGTCAATGTCGTCGTTATTATCGTCATTATCATCGTTGCTATCGTCGTTATTATCCTCATAAATATCGTCGTTAATATCGTTGTTATTATCGTTATTATCATCGTTGTTATCGTCGTTATTTCGTCGTTATTATCGTTGTTATCGTCGTTATTATCGTCGTTATTATCTTCGATATAACGTTATTATCGTCGTTATAATCAACGTTAATATCATCGCTATTATCGTCGTTATTATCGTCGTTATTATCGTCGATATTATCGTCGTTATTATCGTCGATAATAACGACGATATTATCGTCGTTATTATCGTCGTTAAAATCGTCGTTATTATTGTCATTATCATCGTTGTTATCGGCGTTAATATCGTCATTATCATAGTTATTATCGTCAAAATTATCGTCGTCAATGTCGTCGTTATTATCCTCATAATTATCGTCGTTAATATCGACGTTATTTTGTCATTATCATCGTTGTTATCGTTGTTATTATCGTCATTATTATCGTCGATATTATCGTCGTTATTATCGTCATTTTCATCGTTGTTATCTTCGTTATTATCCTCATAATTAACGTCGTTATATCGTCATTATCATCGTTGTTATCGTCGTTATTATCGTCGTTATTATCTACGATATAACATTATTATCGGCGTTATAATCAACGTTAATATCATCGCTATTATCGTCGTTATTATCGTCGTTATCGTCGATATTATCGTCGTTATTATCGTCGATATTATCGTCGTTATTATCGTCGTTATTATCGTCGTTAAAATCGTCGTTATTATTGTCATTATCATCGTTGTTATCGGCGTTAATATCGTCATTATTATAGTTATTATCGTCAAAATTATCGTCGTCAATGTCGTCGTTATTATCCTCATAATTATCGTCGTTAATATCGACGTTATTATCCTCATAAATATCGTCGTTAATATCGTTGTTATTATCGTTATTATCATCGTTGTTATCGTCGTTATTTCGTCGTTATTATCGTCGATATTATCGTCGATATTATCGTCGTTATTATCGTCGTTATTATCGTCGTTAAAATCGTAGATATTATTGTCATTATCATCGTTGTTATCGTCGTTAATATCGTCATTATCATAGATATTATCGTCAAAATTATCGTCGTCAATGTCGTCGTTATTATCGTCATTATCATCGTTGCTATCTTCGTTATTATCCTCATAAATATCGTCGTTAATATCGTTGTTATTATCGTTATTATCATCGTTGTTATCGTCGTTATTTCGTCGTTATTATCGTCGATATTATCGTCGTTATTATCGTCGCCATTATCGTCTTTAATATCGTCGTTATTATAGTTATTATCATCGTTGTTATCGTCGTTATTATCCTCATAATTATCGTCGTTAATATCGTCGTTATTATCGTCATTTTCATCGACGTTATCTTCGTTAGTGTCCTCATATTTATCGTCGTTAATATCGTCGTTATTTCGTCATTATCATCGTTGTTATCGTCGTTATTATCGTCGTTATTATCTTCGATATAACGTTATTATCGGCGTTATAATCAACGTTAATATCATCGCTATTATCGTCGTTATTATCTTCGATATAACGTTATTATCGGCGTTATAATCAACGTTAATATCATCGCTATTATCGTCGTTATTATCGTCGTTATTATCGTCGATATTATCGTCGTTATTATAGTCGATATTATCGTCGTTATTATCGTCGTTATTATCGTCGTTAAAATCGTCGTTATTATTGTCACTATCATCGTTGTTATCGGCGTTAATATCGTCATTATCATAGTTATTATCGTCAAAATTATCGTCGTCAATGTCGTCGTTATTATCCTCATAATTATCGTCGTTAATATCGTCGTTATTTCGTCATTATCATCGTTGTTATCGTCGTTATTATCGTCGTTATTATCTTCGATATAACGTTATTATCGGCGTTATAATCAACGTTAATATCATCGCTATTATCGTCGTTATTATCGTCGTTATTATCGTCGATATTATCGTCGTTATTATCGTCGATATTATCGTCGTTATTATCGTCGTTATTATCGTCGTTAAAATCGTAGATATTATTGTCATTATCATCGTTGTTATCGTCGTTAATATCGTCATTATCATAGTTATTATCGTCAAAATTATCGTCGACAATGTCGTCGTTATTATCGTCATTATCATCGTTGCTATCGTCGTTATTATCCTCATAAATATCGTCGTTAATATCGTTGTTATTATTGTTATTATCATCGTTGTTATCGTCGTTATTTCGTCGTTATTATCTTCGATATAACGTTATTATCAGCGTTATAATCAACGTTAATATCAACGCTATTATCGTCGTTATTATCGTCGTTATTATCGTCGATATTATCTTCGTTATTATCGTCGTTATTATCCTCATAATTATCCTCGTTAAAATCGTCGTTATTTCGTCATTATCATCGTTGTTATCGTCGTTATTATCTTCGATATAACGTTATTATCGTCGTTATAATCAACGTTAATATCATCGCTATTATCGTCGTTATTGTCGTCGTTATTATCGTCGATATTATCGTCGTTATTATCGTCGATATTATCGTCGTTATTATCGTCGTTATTATCGTCGTTAAAATCGTAGATATTATTGTCATTATCATCGTTGTTATCGTCGTTCATATCGTCATTATCATAGTTATTATCGTCAAAATTATCGTCGACAATGTCGTCGTTATTATCGTCATTATCATCGTTGCTATCGTCGTTATTATCCTCATAAATATCGTCGTTAATATCGTTGTTATTATTGTTATTATCATCGTTGTTATCGTCGTTATTTCGTCGTTATTATCTTCGATATAACGTTATTATCGGCGTTATAATCAACGTTAATATCATCGCTATTATCGTCGTTATTATCGTCGTTATTATCGTCGATATTATCTTCGTTATTATCGTCGATATTATCGTCCTTATTATCGTCGTTATTATCGTCGTTAAAATCGTCGTTATTATTGTCATTATCATCGTTGTTATCGTCGTTAATATCGTCATTATCATAGTTATTATCGTCAAAATTATCGTCGTCAATGTCGTCGTTATTATCGTCGTTATTTTCCTCATAATTATCGTCGTTAATATAGACGTAATTTTTTCATTATCATCGTTGTTATCGTTGTTATTATCGTCATTAATATCGTCGATATTATCGTCGTTATTATCGTAGTCATAATCGTCGTTAATATCGTCGTTATTATCGTCATTTTCATCGTTGTTATCTTCGTTATTATCCTCATAATTATCGTCGTTAATATCGTTGTTATTATCGTTATTATCATCGTTGTTATCGTCGTTATTATCGTCGTTATTATCTTCGATATATCGTTATTATCGGCGTTATAATCAACGTTAATATCATTGCTATTATCGTCGTTAATATCGTCGTTATTATCGTCGATATTATCGTCGTTATTATCGTCGATATTATCGTCATTATTATCGTCGTGATTATCGTCATTAATATCGTCGTTATTATTGCCATTATCATCGTTGTTATCGTCGTTAATATCGTCATTATCATAGTTATTATCGTCAGAATTATCGTCGTCAATGTCGTCGTTATTAGCGTCGTTTTTATCATCGTTGTTATCGTCGTTATTATCGTCGTTGTCATCGTTGTTATCGTCGTTAATATCGTCATTATCATAGTTATTATCGTCAGAATTATTGTCGTCAATGTCGTCGTTATTAGCGTCGTTATTATCATCGTTGTTATCGTCGTTATTATCGTCGTTATTATCTTCGATATAACGTTATTATCGTCGTTATAATCAACGTTAATATCATCGCTATTATCGTCGTTATTATCGTCGTTATTATCATCGATATTATCGTCGTTATTATCGTCGATATTATCGTCGTTATTATCGTCGTTATTATCGTCGTTAAAATCGTAGATATTATTGTCATTATCATCGTTGTTATCGTCGTTAACATCGTCATTATCATAGTTATTATCATCAAAATTATCGTCGTCAATGTCGTCGTTATTATCGTCATTATCATCGTTGCTATCGTCTTTATTATCCTCATAAATATCGTCGTTAATATCTTTGTTATTATCGTTATTATCATCGTTGTTATCGTCGTTATTATCGTCGTTATTATCTTCGATATAACGTTATTATCGTCGTTATAATAAACGTTAATATCATCGCTATTATCATCGTTATTATCGTCGTTATTTTCGTCGTTATTATCGTCGTTATTATCGTCGTTATTATCGTCGTCATTATCGTCGTTAATATCGTCGTGAATATCGTCGTTATTATCGTCATTATCATCGTTGTTATCGTCGTTATTATCCTCATAATTATCGTCGTTAATATCGTCGTTATTGTCGTCATTTTCATCGATGTTATATTTGTTATTATCCTCATAATTATCGTCGTTAATATCGTCGTTTTTTCGTCATTATTATCGTTGTTATCGTCCTTAATATCGTCGTTATTTCGTCATTATCATCGTTGTTATCGTCGTTATAATCGTCGTTATTATCTTCGATATAACGTTATTATCGGCGTTATAATCAACGTTAATATCATCGCTATTATCGTCGTTATTATCGTCGTTATTATCGTCGATATTATCGTCGTTATTATCGTCGATATTATCGTCGTTATTATCGTCGTTATTATCGTCGTTAAAATCGTCGTTATTATTGTCATTATCATCGTTGATATCGTCGTTAATATCGTCATTATCATAGTTATTATCGTCAAAATTATCGTCGTCAATGTCGTCGTTATTATCGTCATTATCATCGTTGCTATCGTCGTTATTATCCTCATAATTATCGTCGTTAATATCGACGTTATTTTGTCATTATCATCGTTGTTATCGTTGTTATTATCGTCATTATTATCGTCGTTTTTAACGTCGTTATTATCGTCATTTTCATCGTTGTTATCTTCGTTATTATCCTCATAATTATCGTCGTTAATATCGTCGTTATTTCGTCATTATCATCGTTGTTATCGTCGTTATTATCGTCGTTATTATCTTCGATATAACGTTATTATCGGCGTTATAATCAACGTTAATATCACCGCTATTATCGTCGTTTTTATCGTCGTTATTATCGTCGATATTATCGTCGTTATTATCGTCGATATTATCGTCGTTATTATCGTCGTTATTATCGTCGTTAAAATCGTAGATATTATTGTCATTATCATCGTTGTTATCGTCGTTAATATCGTCATTATCATAGTTATTATCGTCAAAATTATCGTCGTCAATGTCGTCGATATTATCCTCATAATTATCGTCGTTAATATCGACGCTATTTTGTCATTATCATCGTTGTTATCGTTGTTATTATCGTCATTATTATCGTCGATATTATCGTCGTTATTATCGTCATTTTCATCGTTGTTATCTTCGTTATTATCCTCATAATTATCGTCGTTAATATCGTCGTTATTTCGTCATTATCATCGTTGTTATCGTCGTTATTATCGTCGTTATTATCTTCGATATAACGTTATTATCGGCGTTATAATCAACTTTAATATCATCGCTATTATCGTCGTTATTATCGTCGTTATTATCGTCGATATTATCGTCGTTATTATCGTCGATATTATCGTCGTTATTATCGTCGTTATTATCGTCGTTAAAATCGTCGTTATTATTGTCACTATCATCGTTGTTATCGGCGTTAATATCGTCATTATCATAGTTATTATCGTCAAAATTATCGTCGTCAATGTCGTCGTTATTATCCTCATAATTATCGTCGTTAATATCGACGTTATTTTGTCATTATCATCGTTGTTATCGTTGTTATTATCGTCATTATTATCGTCGATATTATCGCCGTTATTATCGTCATTTTCATCGTTGTTATCTTCGTTATTATCCTCATAATTATCGTCGTTAATATCGTCGTTATTTCGTCATTATCATCGTTGTTATCGTCGTTATTATCGTCGTTATTATCTTCGATATAACGTTATTTTCGACGTTATAATCAACGTTAATATCATCGCTATTATCGTCGTTATTATCGTCGTTATTATCTTCGTTATTATCGTAGTTATTATCGTCGTTGTTATCGTCGTCATTATCGTCGTTAATATCGTCGTTATTATCGTCATTATCATCGTTGTTATCGTCGTTATTATCCTCATAATTATCGTCGTTAATATCGTCGTTATTGTCGTCAATTTCATCGATGTTATCTTTGTTATTATCCTCATAATTATCGTCGTTAATATCGTCGTTTTTTCGTCATTATCATCGTTGTTATCGTCCTTAATATCGTCGTTATTTCGTCATTATCATCGTTATTATCGTCGTTATTATCGTCGTTATTATCTTCGATATAACGTTATTATCGGCGTTATAATCAACGTTAATATCATCGCTATTATCGTCGTTATTATCGTCGTTATTATCGTCGATATTATCGTCGTTATTATCTTCGTTATTATCCTCATAATTATCGTCGTTAATATCGACGTTATTTTGTCATTATCATCGTTGTTATCGTTGTTATTATCGTCATTAATATCTTCGATATAACGTTATTATCGGCGGTATAATCAACGTTAATATCATCGCTATTATCGTCGTTATTATCGTCGTTATTATCGTCGATATTATCGTCGTTATTATCGTCGATATTATCGTCGTTATTATCGTCGTCATTATCGTCGTTAATATCGTCGTTATTATTGTCATTATCATCGTTGTTATCGTCGTTATTATCGTCGTTATTATCTTCGATATAACGTTATTATCGGCGATATAATCAACGTTAATATCATCGCTATTATCGTCGTTATTATCGTCGTTATTATCGTCGATATTATCGTCGTTATTATCGTCGATATTATCGTCGTTATTATCGTCGTTATTATCGTCGTTAAAATCGTCGTTATTATTGTCATTATCATCGTTGTTATCGGCGTTAATATCGTCATTATCATAGTTATTATCGTCAAAATTATCGTCGTCAATGTCGTCGTTATTATCGTCATTATCATCGTTGCTATCGTCGTTATTATCCTCATAAATATCGTCGTTAATATCGTTGTTATTATCGTTATTATCATCGTTGTTATCGTCGTTATTTCGTCGTTATTATCGTCGATATTATCGTCGTTATTATCGTCGCCATTATCGTCTTTAATATCGTCGTTATTATAGTTATTATCATCGTTGTTATCGTCGTTATTATCCTCATAATTATCGTCGTTAATATCGTCGTTATTATCGTCATTTTCGTCGATGTTATCTTCGTTATTATCCTCATAAATATCGTCGTTAATATCGTCGTTATTTCGTCATTATCATCGTTGTTATCGTCGTTATTATCGTCGTTATTATCTTCGATATAACGTTATTATCGTCGTTATAATCAACGTTAATATCATCGCTGTTATCTTCGTTATTATCGTCGTTATTTTCGTCGTTATTATCGTCGTTATTATCGTCGTCATTATCGTCGTTAATATCGTCGTTATTATCGTCATTATCATCGTTGTTATCGTCGTTATTATCCTCATAATTATCGTCGTTAATATCGTATTTATTGTCGTCATTTTCATCGATGTTATCTTTGTTATTATCCTCATAATTATCGTCGTTAATATCGTCGTTTTTTCGTCATTATCATCGTTGTTAGCGTCCTTAATATCGTCGTTATTTCATCATTATCATCGTTGTTATCGTCGTTATTATCGTCGTTATTATCTTCGATATAACGTTATTATCGGCGTTATAATCAACGTTAATATCATCGCTATTATCGTCGTTATTATCGTCGTTATTATCGTCGATATTATCGTCGTTATTATCGTCGATATTATCGTCGATATTATCGTCGTTATTATCGTCGTTAAAATCGTCGTTATTATTGTCATTATCATCGTTGTTATCGGCGTTAATATCGTCATTATCATAGTTATTATCGTCAAAATTATCGTCGTCAATGTCGTCGTTATTATCCTCATAATTATCGTCGTTAATATCGACGTTATTTTGTCATTATCATCGTTGTTATCGTTGTTATTATCGTCATTATTATCGTCGATATTATCGTCGTTATTATCGTCATTTTCATCGTTGTTATCTTCGTTATTATCCTCATAATTATCGTCGTTAATATCATCGTTATTTCGTCATTATCATCGATGTTATCGTCGTTATTATCGTCGTTATTATCTTCGATATAACGTTATTATCGGCGTTATAATCAACGTTAATATCATCGCTATTATCGTCGCTATTATCGTCATTATTATCGTCGATATTAGCGTCGTTATTATCGTCGATATTATCGTCGTTATTATCGTCGTTATTATCGTCGTTAAAATCGTCTTTATTATTGTCATTATCATCGTTGTTATCGGCGTTAATATCGTCATTATCATAATTATTATCGTCAAAATTATCGTCGTCAATGTCGTCGTTATTATCCTCATAATTATCGTCGTTAATATCGACGTTATTTTGTCATTATCATCGTTGTTATCGTTGTTATTATCGTCATTATTATCGTCGATATTATCGTCGTTATTATCGTCATTTTCATCGTTGTTATCTTCGTTATTATCCTCATAATTAACGTCGTTATTTCGTCATTATCATCGTTGTTATCGTCGTTATTATCGTCGTTATTATCTACGATATAACGTTATTATCGGCGTTATAATCAACGTTAATATCATCGCTATTATCGTCGTTATTATCGTCGTTATCGTCGATATTATCGTCGTTATTATCGTCGATATTATCGTCGTTATTATCGTCGTTATTATCGTCGTTAAAATCGTCGTTATTATTGTCATTATCATCGTTGTTATCGGCGTTAATATCGTCATTATTATAGTTATTATCGTCAAAATTATCGTCGTCAATGTCGTCGTTATTATCCTCATAATTATCGTCGTTAATATCGACGTTATTATCCTCATAAATATCGTCGTTAATATCGTTGTTATTATCGTTATTATCATCGTTGTTATCGTCGTTATTTCGTCGTTATTATCGTCGATATTATCGTCGATATTATCGTCGTTATTATCGTCGTTATTATCGTCGTTATAATCGTAGATATTATTGTCATTATCATCGTTGTTATCGTCGTTAATATCGTCATTATCATAGATATTATCGTCAAAATTATCGTCGTCAATGTTGTCGTTATTATCGTCATTATCATCGTTGCTATCTTCGTTATTATCCTCATAAATATTGTCGTTAATATCGTTGTTATTATCGTTATTATCATCGTTGTTATCGTCGTTATTTCGTCGTTATTATCGTCGATATTATCGTCGATATTATCGTCGCCATTATCGTCTTTAATATCGTCGTTATTATAGTTATTATCATCGTTGTTATCGTCGTTATTATCCTCATAATTATCGTCGTTAATATCGTCGTTATTATCGTCATTTTCATCGACGTTATCTTCGTTAGTGTCCTCATATTTATCGTCGTTAATATCGTCGTTATTTCGTCATTATCATCGTTGTTATCGTCGTTATTATCGTCGTTATTATCTTCGATATAACGTTATTATCGGCGTTATAATCAACGTTAATATCATCGCTATTATCGTCGTTATTATCGTCGATATAACGTTATTATCGGCGTTATAATCAACGTTAATATCATCGCTATTATCGTCGTTATTATCGTCGTTATTATCGTCGATATTAACGTCGTTATTATAGTCGATATTATCGTCGTTATTATCGTCGTTATTATCGTCGTTAAAATCGTCGTTATTATTGTCACTATCATCGTTGTTATCGGCGTTAATATCGTCATTATCATAGTTATTATCGTCAAAATTATCGTCGTCAATGTCGTCGTTATTATCCTCATAATTATCGTCGTTAATATCGTCGTTATTTCGTCATTATCATCGTAGTTATCGTCGTTATTATCGTCGTTATTATCTTCGATATAACGTTATTATCGGCGTTATAATCAACGTTAATATCATCGCTATTATCGTCGTTATTATCATCGTTAATATCGTCGATATTATCGTCGTTATTATCGTCGATATTATCGTCGTTATTATCGTCGTTATTATCGTCGTTAAAATCGTAGATATTATTGTCATTATCATCGTTGTTATCGTCGTTAATATCGTCATTATCATAGTTATTATCGTCAAAATTATCGTCGTCAATGTCGTCGTTATTATCCTCATAATTATCGTCGTTAATATCGACGTTATTTTGTCATTATCATCGTTGTTATCGTTGTTATTATCGTCATTATTATCGTCGATATTATCGCCGTTATTATCGTCATTTTCATCGTTGTTATCTTCGTTATTATCCTCATAATTATCGTCGTTAATATCGTCGTTATTTCGTCATTATCATCGTTGTTATCGTCGTTATTATCGTCGTTATTATCTTCGAGATAACGTTATTTTCGACGTTATAATCAACGTTAATATCATCGCTATTATCGTCGTTATTATCGTCGTTATTATCTTCGTTATTATCGTAGTTATTATCGTCGTTGTTATCGTCGTCATTATCGTCGTTAATATCGTCGTTATTATCGTCATTATCATCGTTGTTATCGTCGTTATTATCCTCATAATTATCGTCGTTAATATCGTCGTTATTGTCGTCATTTTCATCGATGTTATCTTTGTTATTATCCTCATAATTATCGTCGTTAATATCGTCGTTTTTTCGTCATTATCATCGTTGTTATCGACCTTAATATCGTCGTTATTTCGTCATTATCATCGTTGTTATCGTCGTTATTATCGTCGTTATTATCTTCGATATAACGTTATTATCGGCGTTATAATCAACGTTAATATCATCGCTATTATCGTCGTTATTATCGTCGTTATTATCTTCGATATTATCGTCGTTATTATCGTCGATATTATCGTCGTTATTATCGTCGTTATTATCGTCGTTAAAATCGTCGTTATTATTGTCACTATCATCGTTGTTATCGGCATTAATATCGTCATTATCATAGTTATTATCGTCAAAATTATCGTCTTCAATGTCGTCGTTATTATCCTCTTAATTATCGTCGTTAATATCGTCGTTATTTCGTCATTATCATCGTTGTTATCGTCGTTATTATCGTCGTTATTATCTTCGATATAACGTTATTATCGGCGTTATAATCAACGTTAATATCATCGCTATTATCGTCGTTATTATCGTCGTTATTATCGTCGATATTATCGTCGTTATTATCGTCGATATTATCGTCGTTATTATCGTCGTTATTATCGTCGTTAAAATCGTAGATATTATTGTCATTATCATCGTTGTTATCGTCGTTAATATCGTCATTATCATAGTTATTATCGTCAAAATTATCGTCGTCAATGTCGTCGATATTATCCTAATAATTATCGTCGTTAATATCGACGCTATTTTGTCATTATCATCGTTGTTATCGTTGTTATTATCGTCATTATTATCGTCGATATTATCGTCGTTATTATCGTCATTTTCATCGATGTTATCTTCGTTATTATCCTCATAATTATCGTCGTTAATATCGTCGTTATTTCGTCATTATCATCGTTGTTATCGTCGTTATTATCGTCGTTATTATCTTCGATATAACGTTATTATCGTCGTTATAATCAACGTTAATACCATCGCTATTATCGTCGTTATTATCGTCGTTATTATCGTCGTTATTATCGTCGTTATTATCGTCGTTGTTATCGTCGTCATTATCGTCGTTAATATCGTCGTTATTATCGTCATTATCATCGTTGTTATCGTCGTTATTATCCTCATAATTATAGTCGTTAATATCGTCGTTATTGTCGTCATTTTCATCGATGTTATCTTTGTTATTATCCTCATAATTATCGTCGTTAATATCGTCGATTTTTCGTCATTATCATCGTTGTTATCGTCCTTAATATCGTCGTTATTTCGTCATTATCATCGTTGTTATCGTCGTTATTATCGTCGTTATTATCTTCGATATAACGTTATTATCGGCGTTATAATCAACGTTAATATCATCGCTATTATCGTCGTTATTATCGTCGTTATTATCGTCGATATTATCGTCGTTATTATCGTCGATATTATCGTCGTTATTATCGTCGTTATTATCGTCGTTAAAATCGTCGTTATTATTGTCACTATCATCGTTGTTATCGGCATTAATATCGTCATTATCATAGTTATTATCGTCAAAATTATCGTCGTCAATGTCGTCGTTATTATCCTCTTAATTATAGTCGTTAATATCGTCGTTATTTCGTCATTATCATCGTTGTTATCGTCGTTATTATCGTCGTTATTATCTTCGATATAACTTTATTATCGGCGTTATAATCAACGTTAATATCATCGCTATTATCGTCGTTATTATCGTCGTTATTATCGTCGATATTATCGTCGTTATTATCGTCGATATTATCGTCGTTATTATCGTCGTTATTATCGTCGTTAAAATCGTAGATATTATTGTCATTATCATCGTTGTTATCGTCGTTAATATCGTCATTATCATAGTTATTATCGTCAAAATTATCGTCGTCAATGTCGTCGTTATTATCGTCATTATCATCGTTGCTATCGTCGTTATTATCCTCATAATTATCGTCGTTAATATCGACGTTATTTTGTCATTATCATCGTTGTTATCGTTGTTATTATCGTCATTAATATCGTCGTTATTATCGTCGTTATTATCGTCATTTTCATCGTTGTTATCTTCGTTATTATCCTCATAATTATCGTCGTTAATATCGTCGTTATTTCGTCATTATCATCGTTGTTATCGTCGTTATTATCGTCGTTATTATCTTCGATATAACGTTATTATCGGCGTTATAATCAACGGTAATATCATCGCTATTATCGTCGTTATTATCTTCGATATAACGTTATTATCGGCGTTATAATCAACGTTAATATCATCGCTATTATCGTCGTTATTATCGTCGTTATTATCGTCGATATTATCGTCGTTATTATCGTCGATATTATCGTCGTTATTATCGTCGTTATTATCGTCGTTAAAATCGTAGATATTATTGTCATTATAATCGTTGTTATCGTCGTTAATATCGTCATTATCATAGTTATTATCGTCAAAATTATCGTCGTCAATGTCGTCGTTATTATCCTCATAATTATCGTCGTTAATATCGACGTTATTTTGTCATTATCATCGTTGTTATCGTTGTTATTATCGTCATTATTATCGTCGATATTATCGCCGTTATTATCGTCATTTTCATCATTGTTATCTTCGTTATTATCCTCATAATTATCGTCGTTAATATCGTCGTTATTTCGTCATTATCATCGTTGTTATCGTCGTTATTATCGTCGTTATTATCTTCGATATAACGTTTTTTTCGACGTTATAATCAACGTTATTATCTTCGTTATTATCGTAGTTATTATCGTCGTTGTTATCGTCGTCATTATCGTCGTTAATATCGTCGTTATTATCGTCATTATCATCGTTGTTATCGTCGTTATTATCCTCATAATTATCGTCGTTAATATCGTCGTTATTGTCGTCATTTTCATCGATGTTATCTTTGTTATTATCCTCATAATTATCGTCGTTAATATCGTCGTTTTTTCGTCATTATCATCGTTGTTATCGTCCTTAATATCGTCGTTATTTCGTCATTATCATCGTTGTTATCGTCGTTATTATCGTCGTTATTATCTTCGATATAACGTTATTATCGGCGTTATAATCAACGTTAATATCATCGCTATTATCGTCGTTATTATCGTCGTTATTATCGTCGATATTATAGTCGTTATTATCGTCGATATTATCGTCGTTATTATCGTCGTTATTATCGTCGTTAAAATCGTTTTTATTATTGTCACTATCATCGTTGTTATCGGCATTAATATCGTCATTATCATAATTATTATCGTCAAAATTATCGTCGTCAATGTCGTCGTTATTATCCTCTTAATTATCGTCGTTAATATCGTCGTTATTTCGTCATTATCATCGTTGTTATCGTCGTTATTATCGTCGTTATTATCTTCGATATAACGTTATTATCGGCGTTATAATCAACGTTAATATCATCGCTATTATCGTCGTTATTATCGTCGTTATTATCGTCGATATTATCGTCGTTATTATCGTCGTTAAAATCGTAGATATTATTGTCATTATCATCGTTGTTATCGTCGTTAATATCGTCATTATCATAGTTATTATCGTCAAAATTATCGTCGTCAATGTCGTCGTTATTATCGTCATTATCATCGTTGCTATCGTCGTTATTATCCTCATAATTATCGTCGTTAATATCGTCGTTATTATCGTTATTATCATCGTTGTTATCGTCGTTATTTCGTCGTTATTATCGTCGATATTATCGTCGTTATTATCGTCGCCATTATCGTCTTTAATATCGTCGTTATATAGTTATTATCATCGTTGTTATCGTCGTTATTATCCTCATAATTATCGTCGTTAATATCGTCGTTATTATCGTCATTGTCATCGATGTTATCTTCGTTATTATCCTAATAATTATCGTCGTTAATATCGTCGTTATTTCGTCATTATCATCGTTGTTATCGTCGTTATTATCGTCGTTATTATCTTCGACATAACGTTATTATCGGCGTTATAATCAACGTTAATATCATCGCTATTATCGTCGTTATTATCGTCGTTATTATCGTCGATATTATCGCCGTTATTATCGTCGTCATTATCGTCGTTAATATCGTCGTTATTATCGTCATTATCATCGTTGTTATCGTCGTTATTATCCTCATAATTATCGTCGTTAATATCGTCGTTATTGTCGTCATTTTCATCGATGTTATCTTTGTTATTATCCTCATAATTATCGTCGTTAATATCGTCGTTTTTTCGTCATTATCATCGTTGTTATCGTCCTTAATATCGTCGTTATTTCGTCATTATCATCGTTGTTATCGTCGTTATTATCGTCGTTATTATCTTCGATATAACGTTATTATCGGCGTTATAATCAACGTTAATATCATCGCTATTATCGTCGTTATTATCGTCGTTATTATCGTCGATATTATAGTCGTTATTATCGTCGATATTATCGTCGTTATTATCGTCGTTATTATCGTCGTTAAAATCGTTTTTATTATTGTCACTATCATCGTTGTTATCGGCATTAATATCGTCATTATCATAATTATTATCGTCAAAATTATCGTCGTCAATGTCGTCGTTATTATCCTCTTAATTATCGTCGTTAATATCGTCGTTATTTCGTCATTATCATCGTTGTTATCGTCGTTATTATCGTCGTTATTATCTTCGATATAACGTTATTATCGGCGTTATAATCAACGTTAATATCATCGCTATTATCGTCGTTATTATCGTCGTTATTATCGTCGATATTATCGTCGTTATTATCGTCGTTAAAATCGTAGATATTATTGTCATTATCATCGTTGTTATCGTCGTTAATATCGTCATTATCATAGTTATTATCGTCAAAATTATCGTCGTCAATGTCGTCGTTATTATCGTCATTATCATCGTTGCTATCGTCGTTATTATCCTCATAATTATCGTCGTTAATATCGTCGTTATTATCGTTATTATCATCGTTGTTATCGTCGTTATTTCGTCGTTATTATCGTCGATATTATCGTCGTTATTATCGTCGCCATTATCGTCTTTAATATCGTCGTTATATAGTTATTATCATCGTTGTTATCGTCGTTATTATCCTCATAATTATCGTCGTTAATATCGTCGTTATTATCGTCATTGTCATCGATGTTATCTTCGTTATTATCCTAATAATTATCGTCGTTAATATCGTCGTTATTTCGTCATTATCATCGTTGTTATCGTCGTTATTATCGTCGTTATTATCTTCGACATAACGTTATTATCGGCGTTATAATCAACGTTAATATCATCGCTATTATCGTCGTTATTATCGTCGTTATTATCGTCGATATTATCGCCGTTATTATCGTCGATATTATCGTCGTTAATATCGTCGTTATTATCGTCATTATCATCGTTGTTATCGTCGTTATTATCCTCATAATTATCGTCGTTAATATCGTATTTATTGTCGTCATTTTCATCGATGTTATCTTTGTTATTATCCTCATAATTATCGTCGTTAATATCGTCGTTTTTTCGTCATTATCATCGTTGTTAGCGTCCTTAATATCGTCGTTATTTCGTCATTATCATCGTTGTTATCGTCGTTATTATCGTCGTTATTATCTTCGATATAACGTTATTATCGGCGTTATAATCAACGTTAATATCATCGCTATTATCGTCGTTATTATCGTCGTTATTATCGTCGATATTATCGTCGTTATTATCGTCGATATTATCGTCGTTATTATCGTCGTTATTAACGTCGTTAAAATCGTAGATATTATTGTCATTATCATCGTTGTTATCGTCGTTAATATCGTCATTATCATAGTTATTATCTTCAAAATTATCGTCGTCAATGTCGTCGTTATTATCCATATAATTATCGTCGTTAATATCGACGTTATTTTGTCATTATCATCGTTGTTATCGTTGTTATTATCGTCATTATTATCGTCGATATTATCGTCGTTATTATCGTCATTTTCATCGTTGTTATCTTAGTTATTATCCTCATAATTATCGTCGTTAATATCGTCGTTATTTCGTCATTATCACCGTTGTTATCGTCGTTATTATCGTCGTTATTATCTTCGATATAACGTTATTATCGGCGTTATAATCAACGTTAATATCATCGCTATTATCGTCGTTATTATCGTCGTTAATATCGTCGATATTATCGTCGTTATTATCGTCGATATTATCGTCGTTATTATCGTCGTTATTATCGTCGTTAAAATCGTAGATATTATTGTCATTATCATCGTTGTTATCGTCGTTAATATCGTCATTATCATAGTTATTATCGTCAAAATTATCGTCGTCAATGTCGTCGTTATTATCGTCATTATCATCGTTGCTATCGTCGTTATTATCCTCATAAATATCGTCGTTAATATCGTTGTTATTATCGTTATTATCATCGTTGTTATCGTCGTTATTTCGTCGTTATTATCGTTGTTATCGTCGTTATTATCTTCGATATAACGTTATTATCGTCGTTATAATCAACGTTAATATCATCGCTATTATCGTCGTTATTATCGTCGTTATTATCGTCGATATTATCGTCGTTATTATCGTCGATATTATCGTCGATATTATCGTCGTTATTATCGTCGTTAAAATCGTCGTTATTATTGTCATTATCATCGTTGTTATCGGCGTTAATATCGTCATTATCATAGTTATTATCGTCAAAATTATCGTCGTCAATGTCGTCGTTATTATCCTCATAATTATCGTCGTTAATATCGACGTTATTTTGTCATTATCATCGTTGTTATCGTTGTTATTATCGTCATTATTATCGTCGATATTATCGTCGTTATTATCGTCTTTTTCATCGTTGCTATCGTCGTTATTATCCTCATAAATATCGTCGTTAATATCGTTGTTATTATCGTTATTATCATCGTTGTTATCGTCGTTATTTCGTCGTTATTATCTTCGATATAACGTTATTATCGGCGTTATAATCAACGTTAATATCATCGCTATTATCTTCGTTATTATTGTCGTTATTATCGTCGATATTATCGTCGTTATTATCGTCGATATTATCGTCGTTATTATCGTCGTTATTATCGTCGTTAAAATCGTCGTTATTATTGTCATTATCATCGTTGTTATCGGCGTTAATATCGTCATTATCTTAGTTATTATCGTCAAAATTATCGTCGTCAATGTCGTCGTTATTATCGTCATTATCATCGTTGCTATCGTCGTTATTATCCTCATAAATATCGTCGTTAATATCGTTGTTATTATCGTTATTATCATCGTTGTTATCGTCGTTATTTCGTCGTTATTATCGTCTATATTATAGTCGTTATTATCGTCGCCATTATCGTCTTTAATATCGTCGTTATTATAGTTATTATCATCGTTGTTATCGTCGTTATTATCCTCATAATTATCGTCGTTAATATCGTCGTTATTATCGTCATTTTCATCGATGTTATCTTCGTTATTATCCTCATAATTATCGTCGTTAATATCGTCGTTATTTCGTCATTATCATCTTTGTTATCGGCGTTAATATCGTCATTATCATAGTTATTATCGTCAAAATTATCGTCGTCAATGTCGTCGTTATTATCCTCATAATTATCGTCGTTAATATCGACGTTATTTTGTCATTATCATCGTTGTTATCGTTGTTATTATCGCCATTATTATCGTCGATATTATCGTCGTTATTATCGTCATTATCATCGTTGTTATCGTCGTTTTTATCCTCATAATTATCGTCGTTAATATCGTCGTTATTGTCGTCATTTTCATCGTTGTTATCTTCGTTATTATCCTCATAATTATCGTCGTTAATATCGACGTTATTTCGTCATTATCATCGTTGTTATCGTCTTTATTATCGTCGTTATTATCTTCGATATAACGTTATTATCGGCGTTATAATCAACGTTAATATCATCGCTATTATCGTCGTTATTATCGTCGTTATTATCGTCGATATTATCGTCGTTATTATCGTCGATATTATCGTCGTTATTATCGTCGTTATTATCGTCGTTAAAATCGTCGTTATTATTGTCACTATCATCGTTGTTATCGGCGTTAATATCGTCATTATCATAGTTATTATCGTCAAAATTATCGTCGTCAATGTCGTCGTTATTATCCTCATAATTATCGTCGTTAATATCGTCGTTATTTCGTCATTATCATCGTTGTTATCGTCGTTATTATCGTCGTTATTATCTTCGATATAACGTTATTATCGGCGTTATAATCAACGTTAATATCATCGCTATTATCGTCGTTATTATCGTTGTTATTATCGTCGATATTATCGTCGTTATTATCGTCGATATTATCGTCGTTATTATCGTCGTTATTATCGTCGTTAAAATCGTAGATATTATTGTCATTATCATCGTTGTTATCGTCGTTAATATCGTCATTATCATAGTTATTATCGTCAAAATTATCGTCGTCAATGTCGTCGTTATTATCCTCATAATTATCGTCGTTAATATCGACGTTATTTTGTCATTATCATCGATGTTATCGTTCTTATTATCGTCATTATTATCGTCGATATTATCGTCGTTATTATCGTCATTTTCATCGTTGTTATCTTCGTTATTATCCTCATAATTATCGTCGTTAATATCGACGTTATTTCGTCATTATCATCGTTGTTATCGTCTTTATTATCGTCGTTATTATCTTCGATATAACGTTATTATCGGCGTTATAATCAACGTTAATATCATCGCTATTATCGTCGTTATTATCGTCGTTATTATCGTCGATATTATCGTCGTTATTATCGTCGATATTATCGTCGTTATTATCGTCGTTATTATCGTCGTTAAAATCGTCGTTATTATTGTCACTATCATCGTTGTTATCGGCGTTAATATCGTCATTATCATAGTTATTATCGTCAAAATTATCGTCGTCAATGTCGTCGTTATTATCCTCATAATTATCGTCGTTAATATCGTCGTTATTTCGTCATTATCATCGTTGTTATCGTCGTTATTATCGTCGTTATTATCTTCGATATAACGTTATTATCGGCGTTATAATCAACGTTAATATCATCGCTATTATCGTCGTTATTATCGTTGTTATTATCGTCGATATTATCGTCGTTATTATCGTCGATATTATCGTCGTTATTATCGTCGTTATTATCGTCGTTAAAATCGTAGATATTATTGTCATTATCATCGTTGTTATCGTCGTTAATATCGTCATTATCATAGTTATTATCGTCAAAATTATCGTCGTCAATGTCGTCGTTATTATCCTCATAATTATCGTCGTTAATATCGACGTTATTTTGTCATTATCATCGATGTTATCGTTCTTATTATCGTCATTATTATCGTCGATATTATCGTCGTTATTATCGTCATTTTCATCGTTGTTATCTTCGTTATTATCCTCATAATTATCGTCGTTAATATCGTCGTTATTTCGTCATTATCATCGTTGTTATCGTCGTTATTATCGTCGTTATTATCTTCGATATAACGTTATTATCGGCGTTATAATCAACGTTAATATCATCGCTATTATCGTCGTTATTATCGTCGTTATTATCGTCGATATTATCGTCGTTATTATCGTCGATATTATCGTCGTTATTATCGTCGTTATTATCGTCGTTAAAATCGTAGATATTATTGTCATTATCATCGTTGTTATCGTCGTTAATATCGTCATTATCATAGTTATTATTGCCCATATTATCGTCGTCAATGTCGTCGTTATTATCCTCATAATTATCGTCGTTAATATCGACGTTATTTTGTCATTATCATCGTTGTTATCGTTGTTATTATCGTCATTATTATCGTCGATATTATCGTCGTTTTATCGTCATTTTCATCGTTGTTATCTTCGTTATTATCCTCATAATTATCGTCGATAATATCGTCGTTATTTCGTCATTATCATCGTTGTTATCGTCGTTATTATCGTCGTTATTATCTTCGATATAACGTTATTATCGGCGTTATAATCAACGTTAATATCATCGCTATTATCGTCGTTATTATCGTCGTTATTATCGTCGATATTATCGTCGTTATTATCGTCGATATTATCGTCGTTATTATCGTCGTTATTATCGTCGTTAAAATCGCAGATATTATTGTCATTATCATCGTTGTTATCGTCGTTAATATCGTCATTATCATAGTTATTATCGTCAAAATTATCGTCGTCAATGTCGTCGTTATTATCGTCATTATCATCGTTGCTTTCGTCGATATTATCCTCATAAATATCGTCGTTAATATCGTTGTTATTATCGTTATTATCATCGTTGTTATCGTCGTTATTTCGTCGTTATTATCGTCGATATTATCGTCGATATTATCGTCGTTATTATCGTCGTTATTATCGTCGTTAAAATCGTAGATATTATTGTCATTATCATCGTTGTTATCGTCGTTAATATCGTCATTATCATAGTTATTATCGTCAAAATTATCGTCGTCAATGTCGTCGTTATTATCGTCATTATCATCGTTGCTATCGTCGTTATTATCCTCATAAATATCGTCGTTAATATCGTTGTTATTATCGTTATTATCATTGTTGTTATCGTCGTTATTTCGTCGTTATTATCGTCGATATTATCGTCGTTATTATCGTCGCCATTATCGTCTTTAATTTCGTCGTTATTATAGTTATTATCATCGATGTTATCGTTGTTATTATCGTCATTATTATCGTCGATATTATCGTCGTTATTATCGTCATTTTCATCGTTGTTATCTTCGTTATTATCCTCATAATTATCGTCGTTAATATCGTCGTTATTTCGTCATTATCATCGTTGTAATCGTCGTTATTATCGTCGTTATTATCTTCGATATAACGTTATTATCGGCGTTATAATCAACGTTAATATCATCGCTATTATCGTCGTTATTATCGTCGTTATTATCGTCGATATTATCGTCGTTATTATCGTCGATATTATCGTCGTTATTATCGTCGTTATTATCGTCGTTAAAATCGTAGATATTATTGTCATTATCATCGTTGTTATCGTCGTTAATATCGTCATTATCATAGTTATTATCGTCAAAATTATCGTCGTCAATGTCGTCGTTATTATCGTCATTATCATCGTTGCTATCGTCGTTATTATCCTCATAAATATCGTCGTTAATATCGTTGTTATTATCGTTATTATCATCGTTGTTATCGTCGTTATTTCGTCGTTATTATCGTCGATTTTATCGTTGTTATTATCGTCGCCATTATCGTCTTTAATATCGTCGTTATTATAGTTATTACCATCGTTGTTATCGTCCTTAATATCGTCGTTATTTCGTCATTATTATCGTTGTTATCGTCGTTATTATCGTCGTTATTATCTTCGATATAACATTATTATCGGCGTTATAATCAACGTTAATATCATCGCTATTATCGTCGTTATTATCGTCGTTATTATCGTCGATATTATCGTCGTTATTATCGTCGATATTATCGTCGTTATTATCGTCGTTATTATCGTCGTTAAAATCGTCGTTATTATTGTCATTATCATCGTTGTTATCGGCGTTAATATCGTCATTATCATAGTTATTATCGTCAAAATTATCGTCGTCAATGTCGTCGTTATTATCCTCATAATTATCGTCGTTAATATCGACGTTATTTTGTCATTATCATCGTTGTTATCGTTGTTATTATCGTCATTATTATCGTCGATATTATCGTCGTTATTATCGTCATTTTCATCGTTGTTATCTTCGTTATTATCCTCATAATTATCGTCTTTAATATCGTTGTGATTTCGACATTATCATCGTTGTTATCGTCGTTATTATCGTCGTTATTATCTTCGATATAACGTTATTATCGGCGTTATAATCAACGTTAATATCATCGCTATTATCGTCGTTATTATCGTCGTTATTATCGTCGATATTAATGTCGTTATTATCGTCGATATTATCGTCGTTATTATCGTCGTTATTATCGTCGTTAAAATCGTAGATATTATTGTCATTATCATCGTTGTTATCGTCGTTAATATCGTCATTATCTTAGTTATTATCGTCAAAATTATCGTCGTCAATGTCGTCGTTATTATCCTCATAATTATCGTCGTTAATATCGACGTTATTTTGGGATTATCATCGTTGTTATCGTTGTTATTATCGTCATTATTATCGTCGATATTATCGTCGTTATTATCGTCATTTTCATCGTTGTTATCTTCGTTATTATCCTCATAAATATCGTCGTTAATATCGTCGTTATTTCGTCATTATCATCGTTGTTATCGTCGTTATTATCGTCGTTATTATCTTCGATATAACGTTATTATCGGCGTTATAATCAACGTTAATATCATCGCTATTATCGTCGTTTTTATCGTCGTTATTATCGTCGATATTATCATCGTTATTATCGTCGATATTATCGTCGTTATTATCGTCGTTATTATCGTCGTTAAAATCGTAGATATTATTGTCAATATCATCGTTCTTATCGTCGTTAATATCGTCATTATCATAGTTATTATCGTCAAAATTATCGTCGTCAATGTCGTCGTTATTATCGTCATTATCATCGTTGCTATCGTCGTTATTATCCTCATAAATATCGTCGTTAATATCGTTGTTATTATCGTTATTATCATCGTTGTTATCGTCGTTATTTCGTCGTTATTATCTTCGATATAACGTTATTATCGGCGTTATAATCAACGTTAATATCATCGCTATTATCGTCGTTATTATCGTCGTTATTATCGTCGTTAAAATCGTAGATATTATTGTCATTATCATCGTTGTTATCGTCGTTAATATCGTCATTATCATAGTTATTATCGTCAAAATTATCGTCGTCAATGTCGTCGTTATTATCGTCATTATCATCGTTGCTATCGTCGTTATTATCCTCATAAATATCGTCGTTAATATCGTTGTTATTATCGTTATTATCATCGTTGTTATCGTCGTTATTCCGTCGTTATTATCTTCGATATAACGTTATTATCGGCGTTATAATCAACGTTAATATCATCGCTATTATCGTCGTTATTATCGTCGTTATTATCGTCGATATTATCGTCGTTATTATCGTCGATATTATCGTCGTTATTATCGTCGTTATTATCGTCGTTAAAATCGTAGATATTATTGTCATTATCATCGTTGTTATCGTCGTTAATATCGTCATTATCATAGTTATTATCGTCAAAATTATCGTCGTCAATGTCGTCGTTATTATCGTCATTATCATCGTTACTATCGTCGTTATTATCCTCATAAATATCGTCGTTAATATCGTTGTTATTATCGTCATTATTATCGTCGATATTATCGTCGTTATTATCGTTACTTTCATCGTTGTTATCTACGTTATTATCATCATAATTATCGTCGTTATTATCGTCGTTATTTCGTCATTATCTTCGTTGTTATCGTCGTTATTATCGTCGTTATTATCTTCGATATAACGTTATTATCGGCGTTATAATCAACGTTAATATCATCGCTATTATCGTCGTTATTATCGTCGTTATTATCGTCGATATTATCGTCGTTATTATAGTCGATATTATCGTCGTTATTATCGTCGTTATTATCGTCGTTAAAATCGTCGTTATTATTGTCACTATCATCGTTGTTATCGGCGTTAATATCGTCATTATCATAGTTATTATCGTCAAAATTATCGTCGTCAATGTCGTCGTTATTATCCTCATAATTATCGTCGTTAATATCGTCGTTATTTCGTCATTATCATCGTTGTTATCGTCGTTATTATCGTCGTTATTATCTTCGATATAACGTTATTATCGGCGTTATAATCAACGTTAATATCATCGCTATTATCGTCGTTATTATCGTCGTTATTATCGTCGATATTATCGTCGTTATTATCGTCGATATTATCGTCGTTATTATCGTCGTTATTATCGTCGTTAAAATCGTAGATATTATTGTCATTATCATCGTTGTTATCGTCGTTAATATCGTCATTATCATAGTTATTATCGTCAAAATAATCGTCGTCAATGTCGTCGTTATTATCGTCATTATCATCGTTGCTATCGTCGTTATTATCCTCATAAATATCGTCGTTAATATCGTTGTTATTATCGTTATTATCATCGTTGTTATCGTCGTTATTTCGTCGTTATTATCGTCGATATTATCGTCGTTCTTATCGTCGCCATTATCGTCTTTAATATCGTCGTTATTATAGTTATTATCATCGTTGTTATCGTCCTTAATATCGTCGTTATTTCGTCATTATCATCGTTGTTATCGTCGTTATTATCGTCGTTATTATCTTCGATATAACATTATTATCGGCGTTATAATCAACGTTAATATCATCGCTATTATCGTCGTTATTATCGTCGTTATTATCGTCGATATTATCGTCGTTATTATCGTCGTTATTATCGTCGTTAAAATCGTCGTTATTATTGTCATTATCATCGTTGTTATCGGCGTTAATATCGTCATTATCATAGTTATTATCGTCAAAATTATCGTCATCAATGTCGTCGTTATTATCCTCATAATTATCGTCGTTAATATCGACGTTATTTTGTCATTATCATCGTTGTTATCGTTGTTATTATCGTCATTATTATCGTCGATATTATCGTCGTTATTTTCGTCATTTTCATCGTTGTTATCTTCGTTATTATCCTCATAATTATCGTCGTTAATATCGTCGTTATTTCGTCATTATCATCGTTGTTATCGTCGTTATTATCGTCGTTATTATCTTCGATATAACGTTATTATCGGCGTTATAATCAACGTTAATGTCATCGCTATTATCGTCGTTATTATCGTCGTTATTATCGTCGATATAATCGTCGTTATTATCGTCGATATTATCGTCGTTATTATCGTCGTTATTATCGTCGTTAAAATCGTAGATATATTGTCATTATCAATCGTTGTTATCGTCGTTAATATCGTCATTATCATAGTTATTATCGTCAAAATTATCGTCGTCAATGTCGTCGTTATTATCCTCATAATTATCGTCGTTAATATCGACGTTATTTGTCATTATCATCGTTGTTATCGTTGTTATTATCGTCATTATTATCGTCGATATTATCGTCGTTATTATCGTCATTTTCATCGTTGTTATCTTCGTTATTATCCTCATAATTATCGTCGTTAATATCGTCGTTATTTCGTCATTATCATCGTTGTTATCGTCGTTATTATCGTCGTTATTATCTTCGATATAACGTTATTATCGGCGTTATAATCAACGTTAATATCATCGCTATTATCGTCGTTATTATCGTCGTTATTATCGTCGATATTATCGTCGTTATTATCGTCGATATTATCGTCGTTATTATCGTCGTTATTATCGTCGTTAAAATCGTCGTTATTATTGTCATTATCATCGTTGTTATCGGCGTTAATATCGTCATTATCATAGTTATTATCGTCAAATTATCGTCGTCAATGTCGTCGTTATTATCCTCATAATTATCGTCGTTAATATCGACGTTATTTTGTCATTATCATCGTTGTTATCGTTGTTATTATCGTCATTATTATCGTCGATATTATCGTCGTTATTATCGTCATTTTCATCGTTGTTATCTTCGTTATTATCCTCATAATTATCGTCGTTAATATCGTCGTTACTTCGTCATTATCATCGTTGTTATCGTCGTTATTATCGTCGTTATTATCTTCGATATAACGTTATTATCGGCGTTATAATCAACGTCAATATCATCGCTATTATCGTCGTTATTATCGTCGTTATTATCGTCGATATTATCGTCGTTATTATCGTCGATATTATCGTCGTTATTATCGTCGTTATTATCGTCGTTAAAATCGTAGATATTATTGTCATTATCATCGTTGTTATCGTCGTTAATATCGTCATTATCATAGTTATTATCGTCAAAATTATCGTCGTCAATGTCGTCGTTATTATCCTCATAATTATCGTCGTTAATATCGACGTTATTTTGTCATTATCATCGATGTTATCGTTGTTATTATCGTCATTATTATCGTCGATATTATCGTCGTTATTATCGTCATTTTCATCGTTGTTATCTTCGTTATTATCCTCATAATTATCGTCGTTAATATCGTCGTTATTTCGTCATTATCATCGTTTGTTATCGTCGTTATTATCGTCGTTATTATCTTCGATATAACGTTATTATCGGCGTTCTAATCAACGTTAATATCATCGCTATTATCGTCGTTATTATCGTCGTTATTATCGTCGATATTATCGTCGTTATTATCGTCGATATTATCGTCGTTATTATCGTCGTTATTATCGTCGTTAAAATCGTAGATATTATTGTCATTATCATCGTTGTTATCGTCGTTAATATCGTCATTATCATAGTTATTATCTTCGTTATTATCGTCGCCATTATCGTCTTTAATATCGTCGTTATTATAGTTATTATCATCGTTGTTATCGTCCTTAATATCGTCGTTATTTCGTCATTATCATCGTTGTTATCGTCGTTATTATCGTCGTTATTATCTTCGATATAACATTATTATCGGCGTTATAATCAACGTTAATATCATCGCTATTATCGTCGTTATTATCGTCGTTATTATCGTCGATATTATCGTCGTTATTATCGTCGATATTATCGTCGTTATTATCGTCGTTATTATCGTCGTTAAAATCGTCGTTATTATTGTCATTATCATCGTTGTTATCGGCGTTAATATCGTCATTATCATAGTTATTATCGTCAAATTTATCGTCGTCAATGTCGTCGTTATTATCGTTATTATCATCGTTGTCATCGTCGTTATTTCGTCGTTATTATCGTCGATATTATCGTCGTTATTATCGTCGCCATTATCGTCTTTAATATCGTCGTTATTATAGTTATTATCATCGTTGTTATCGTCGTTATTATCCTCATAATTATCGTCGTTAATATCGACGTTATTTTGTCATTATCATCGTTGTTATCGTTGTTATTATCGTCATTATTATCGTCGATATTATCGTCGTTATTATCGTCATTTTCATCGTTGTTATCTTCGTTATTATCCTCATAATTATCGTCGTTAATATCGTTGTTATTTCGTCATTATCATCGTTGTTATCGTCGTTATTATCGTCGTTATTATCTTCGATATAACGTTATTATCGGCGTTATAATCAACGTTAATATCATCGCTATTATCGTCGTTATTATCGTCGTTATTATCGTCGATAAAATCGTCGTTATTATTGTCATTATCATCGTTGTTATCGGCGTTAATATCGTCATTATCATAGTTATTATCGTCAAAATTATCGTCGTCAATGTCGTCGTTATTATCCTCATAATTATCGTCGTTAATATCGACGTTATTATCCTCATAAATATCGTCGTTAATATCGTTGTTATTATCGTTATTATCATCGTTGTTATCGTCGTTATTTCGTCGTTATTATCGTCGATATTATCGTCGATATTATCGTCGTTATTATCGTCGTTATTATCGTCGTTAAAATCGTAGATATTATTGTCATTATCATCGTTGTTATCGTCGTTAATATCGTCATTATCATAGTTATTATCGTCAAAATTATCGTCGTCAATGTCGTCGTTATTATCGTCATTATCATCGTTGCTATCATCGTTATTATCTTCATAAATATCGTCGTTAATATCGTTGTTATTATCGTTATTATCATCGTTGTAATCGTCGTTATTTCGTCGTTATTATCGTCGATATTATCGTCGTTATTATCGTCGCCATTATCGTCTTTAATTTCGTCGTTATTATAGTTATTATCATCGTTGTTATCGTCGTTATTATCCTCATAATTATCGTCGTTAATATCGTCGTTATTATTGTCATTTTCATCGATGTTCTCTTCGTTATTATCCTCATAATTATCGTCGTAAATATCGTCGTTATTTCGTCATTATCATCGTTGTTATCGTCGTTATTATCGTCGTTATTATCTTCGATATAACGTTATTATCGGCGTTATAATCAACGTTAATATCATCGCTATTATCGTCGTTATTATCGTCGTTATTATCGTCGATATTATCGTCGTTATTATCGTCGATATTATCGTCGTTATTATCGTCGTTATTATCGTCGTTAAAATCGTCGTTATTATTGTCATTATCATCGTTGTTATCGGCGTTAATATCGTCATTATCATAGTTATTATCGTCAAAATTATCGTCGTCAATGTCGTCGTTATTATCCTCATAATTATCGTCGTTAATATCGACGTTATTTTGTCATTATCATCGTTGTTATTATCGTCATTATTATCGTCGATATTATCGTCGTTATTATCGTCATTTTCATCGTTGTTATCTTCGTTATTATACTCATAATTATCGTCGTTATTTCGTCATTATCATCGTTGTTATCGTCGTTATTATCGTCGTTATTATCTTCGATATAACGTTATTATCGGCGTTATAATCAACGTTAATATCATCGCTATTATCGTAGGTATTATCGTCGTTATCGTCGATATTATCGTCGTTATTATCGTCGATATTATCGTCGTTATTATCGTCGATATTATCGTCGTTATTATCGTCGTTATTATCGTCGTTAAAATCGTCGTTATTATTGTCATTATCATCGTTGTTATCGGCGTTAATATCGTCATTATCATAGTTATTATCGTCAAAATTATCGTCGTCAATGTCGTCGTTATTATCCTCATAATTATCGTCGTTAATATCGACGTTATTTTGTCATTATCATCGTTGTTATCGTTGTTATTATCGTCGTTATTATCTTCGATATAACGTTATTATCGGCGTTATAATCAACGTTAATATCATCGCTATTATCGTCGTTATTATCGTCGTTATTATCGTCGATATTATCGTCGTTATTATCGTCGTTATTATCGTCGTTAAAGACGTCGTTATTATTGTCATTATCATCGTTGTTATCGGCGTTAATATCGTCAATATCATAGTTATTATCGTCAAAATTATCGTCGTCAATGTCGTCGTTATTATCCTCATAATTATCGTCGTTAATATCGACGTTATTTTGTCATTATCATCGTTGTTATCGTTGTTATTATCATCATTATTATCGTCGATATTATCGTCGTTATTATCGTCATTTTCATCGTTGTTATCTTCGTTATTATCCTCATAATTATCGTCGTTAATATCGTCGTTATTTCGTCATTATCATCGTTGTTATTGTCGTTATTATCGTCGTTATTATCTTCGATATAACGTTATTATCGGCGTTATAATCAACGTTAATATCATCGCTATTATCGTCGTTATTATCGTCGTTATTATCGTCGATATAATCGTTGTTATTATCGTCGTTATTATCGTCGTTATTATCGTCGTTAAAATCGTAGATATTATTGTCATTATCATCGTTGTTATCGTCGTTAATATCGTCATTATCATAGTTATTATCGTCAAAATTATCGTCGTCAATGTCGTCGTTATTATCGTCGTTATTATCATCGTTGTTATCGTCGTTATTATCGTCGTTATTATCTTCGATATAACGTTATTATCGGCGTTATAATCAACGTCAATATCATCGCTATTATCGTCGTTATTATCGTCGTTATTATCGTCGATATTATCGTCGTTATTATCGTCGATATTATCGTCGTTATTATCGTCGTTATTATCGTCGTTAAAATCGTAGATATTATTGTCATTATCATCGTTGTTATCGTCGTTAATATCGTCATTATCATAGTTATTATCGTCAAAATTATCGTCGTCAATGTCGTCGTTATTATCCTCATAATTATCGTCGTTAATATCGACGTTATTATCCTCATAAATATCGTCGTTAATATCGTTGTTATTATCGTTATTATCATCGTTGTTATCGTCGTTATTTCGTCGTTATTATCGTCGATATTATCGTCGATATTATCGTCGTTATTATCGTCGTTATTATCGTCGTTAAAATCGTAGATATTATTGTCATTATCATCGTTGTTATCGTCGTTAATATCGTCATTATCATAGTTATTATCGTCAAAATTATCGTCGTCAATGTCGTCGTTATTATCGTCATTATCATCGTTGCTATCGTCGTTATTATCTTCATAAATATCGTCGTTAATATCGTTGTTATTATCGTTATTATCATCGTTGTAATCGTCGTTATTTCGTCGTTATTATCGTCGATATTATCGTCGTTATTATCGTCGCCATTATCGTCTTTAATTTCGTCGTTATTATAGTTATTATCATCGTTGTTATCGTCGTTATTATCCTCATAATTATCGTCGTTAATATCGTCGTTATTATTGTCATTTTCATCGATGTTCTCTTCGTTATTATCCTCATAATTATCGTCGTAAATATCGTCGTTATTTCGTCATTATCATCGTTGTTATCGTCGTTATTATCGTCGTTATTATCTTCGATATAACGTTATTATCGGCGTTATAATCAACGTTAATATCATCGCTATTATCGTCGTTATTATCGTCGTTATTATCGTCGATATTATCGTCGTTATTATCGTCGATATTATCGTCGTTATTATCGTCGTTATTATCGTCGTTAAAATCGTCGTTATTATTGTCATTATCATCGTTGTTATCGGCGTTAATATCGTCATTATCATAGTTATTATCGTCAAAATTATCGTCGTCAATGTCGTCGTTATTATCCTCATAATTATCGTCGTTAATATCGACGTTATTTTGTCATTATCATCGTTGTTATTATCGTCATTATTATCGTCGATATTATCGTCGTTATTATCGTCATTTTCATCGTTGTTATCTTCGTTATTATACTCATAATTATCGTCGTTATTTCGTCATTATCATCGTTGTTATCGTCGTTATTATCGTCGTTATTATCTTCGATATAACGTTATTATCGGCGTTATAATCAACGTTAATATCATCGCTATTATCGTAGGTATTATCGTCGTTATCGTCGATATTATCGTCGTTATTATCGTCGATATTATCGTCGTTATTATCGTCGATATTATCGTCGTTATTATCGTCGTTATTATCGTCGTTAAAATCGTCGTTATTATTGTCATTATCATCGTTGTTATCGGCGTTAATATCGTCATTATCATAGTTATTATCGTCAAAATTATCGTCGTCAATGTCGTCGTTATTATCCTCATAATTATCGTCGTTAATATCGACGTTATTTTGTCATTATCATCGTTGTTATCGTGGTTATTATCGTCGTTATTATCTTCGATATAACGTTATTATCGGCGTTATAATCAACGTTAATATCATCGCTATTATCGTCGTTATTATCGTCGTTATTATCGTCGATATTATCGTCGTTATTATCGTCGTTATTATCGTCGTTAAAGACGTCGTTATTATTGTCATTATCATCGTTGTTATCGGCGTTAATATCGTCAATATCATAGTTATTATCGTCAAAATTATCGTCGTCAATGTCGTCGTTATTATCCTCATAATTATCGTCGTTAATATCGACGTTATTTTGTCATTATCATCGTTGTTATCGTTGTTATTATCATCATTATTATCGTCGATATTATCGTCGTTATTATCGTCATTTTCATCGTTGTTATCTTCGTTATTATCCTCATAATTATCGTCGTTAATATCGTCGTTATTTCGTCATTATCATCGTTGTTATTGTCGTTATTATCGTCGTTATTATCTTCGATATAACGTTATTATCGGCGTTATAATCAACGTTAATATCATCGCTATTATCGTCGTTATTATCGTCGTTATTATCGTCGATATAATCGTTGTTATTATCGTCGTTATTATCGTCGTTATTATCGTCGTTAAAATCGTAGATATTATTGTCATTATCATCGTTGTTATCGTCGTTAATATCGTCATTATCATAGTTATTATCGTCAAAATTATCGTCGTCAATGTCGTCGTTATTATCGTCGTTATTATCATCGTTGTTATCGTCGTTATTATCCTAATAATTATCGTCGTTAATATCGTCGTTATTATCGTCGTTATTATCGTCGTTATTATCGTCGTTAAAATCGTCTTTATTATTGTCATTATCATCGTTGTTATCGGCGTAATATCGTCATTATCATAGTTATTATCGTCAAAATTATCGTCGTCAATGTCGTCGTTATTATCCTCATAATTATCGTCGTTATTATCGACGTTATTTTGTCATTATCATCGTTGTTATCGTGGTTATTATCGTCATTATTATCGTCGATATTATCGTCGTTATTATCGTCATTTTCATCGATGTTATCTTCGTTATTATCCTCATAATTATCGGCGTTAATATCGTCGTTATTTCGTCATTATCATCGTTGTTATCGTCGTTATTATCGTCGTTATTATCTTCGATATAACGTTATTATCGTCGTTATAATCAACGTTAATATCATCGCTATTATCGTCGTTATTATCGTCGTTATTATTGTCGATATTATCGTCGTTATTATCGTCGTCATTATCGTCGTTAATATCGTCGCTATTATTGTCATTATCATCGTTGTTATCGTCCTTAATATCGTCATTATCATAGTTATTATCGTCAAAATTATCGTCGTCAATGTCGTCGTTATAATCCTCATAATTATCGTCGTTAATATCGACGTTATTTTGTCATTATCATCGTTGTTATCGTTGTTATTATCGTCATTATTATCGTCGTTATTATCGTTGTTATTATCGTCATTTTCATCGTTGTTATCTTCGTTATTATCCTCATAATTATCGTCGTTAATATCGTCGTTATTTCGTCATTATCATCGTTGTTATCGTCGTTATTATCGTCGTTATTATCTACGATATAACGTTATTATCGTTGTTATAATCAACGTTAATATCATCGCTTTTATCGTCGTTATTATCGTCGCTATTATCGTCGTTATTATCGTCGTTATTATCATCGTTATTATCATCGTTGTTATCGTCGTGAATATCGTCATTATCACCGTTGTTATTGTCGTTATTATCCTCAAAATTATCGTCGTTATTTCCTCATTTTCATCGTTGTTATCGTCGTTATTATCGTCGTTATCATCTTCGATATAACGTTATTATCGTCGTTGAAATCAACGTTAATATCATCGCTATTATCGTCGTTATAATCGTCGTTATTATCATCGTTGTTATCGTCATTATTATCCTCATAAATATCGTCGTTAATATCGACGTTATTTTGTCATTATCATCGCTATTATCGTTGTTAATATCGTCGTCATTATCGTCGTTAATATCGTCGTTAATATCGACGTTATTTTGTCATTATCATCGTAGTTATCGTCGTTATTATCGTTGTTATTATCGTCGATATTATCGTCGTTATTATCGTCGCCATTATCGTCTTTAATATCGTCGTTATTATCGTCATTATCATCGCTGTTTTCATCGTTATTATCGTCATTGTCATCGTTGTTATCGTCGTTATTATCCTCATAATTATCGTCGTTATTATCGTCGTTATTATCGTCGTTATTATCGTCATTATCATCGTTGTTATCGTCGTTAATATCGTCATTATCATAGTTATTATCTTCAAAATTATCGTCGTCAATGTCGTCGTTATTATCGTCGTTATTATCATCGTTGTTATCGTCATTATTATCCTCATAAATATCGTCGTTAATATCGACTTTATTTTGTCATTATCATCGCTATTATCGTCGTTATTATCGTCGTTATTATCGTCGATATTTTCGTCGTTATTATCGTCGATATTATCGTCGTTATTATCGTCGTCATTATCGTCGTTAATATCGTCGCTATTATTGTCATTATCATCGTTGTTATCGTCGTTAATATCGTCATTATCATAGTTATTATCGTCAAAATAATCGTCGTCAATGTCGTCGTTATTATCGTCATTATCATCGTTGTTATCGTCGTAATTATCCTTATAATTATCGTCGTTAATATCGTTGTTATTATCGTTATTATCATCGTTGTTATCGTCGTTATTATAGTCGTTATTATCGTCGATATTATCGTCGTTATTATCGTCGCCATTATCGTCTTTAATATCGTCGTTATTATCGTTATTATCATCGTTGTTATCGTCGTTATTATCCACATAATTATCATCGTTGCTATCGTCGTTATTATCCTCATAAATATCATCGTTAATATCGTTGTTATTATCGTTATTATCATCGTCGTTATCGTCGTCATTTCGTCGTTATTATCGTCGATATTATCGTCGTTATTATCGTCGCCATTATCGTCTTTAATATCGTCGATATTATCGTCATTTTCATCGTTGTTATCTTCGTTATTATTTTCATAATTATCGTCGTTAATATCGTCGTTATTTCGTCATTATCATCGTTGTTATCGTCGTTATTATCGTCGTTATTATCGTCGATATTATCGTCGTTATTATCGTCGCCATTATCGTCTTTAATATCGTAGTTATTATCGTTATTATCATCGTTGTTATCGTCGTTATTATCCACATAATTATCGTCGTTAATATCGTCGTTATTATCGTCATTTTCATCGTTGTTATCTTCGTTATTATCCTCATAATGATCGTCTTTAATATCGTCGTTATTTCGTCATTATCATCGTTGTTATCGTCGTTATTATCGTCATTATTATCGTCAATATTATCGTCGTTATTATCGTCATTTTCATCGTTGTTATCTTCGTTATTATCCTCATAATGATCGTCTTTAATATCGTCGTTATTTCGTCATTATCATCGTTGTTATCGTCGTTATTATCCTCATAATTATCGTCGTTAATATCGTCGTTATTGTCGTCATTTTCATCGATGTTATCTTCGTTATTTTCCTCATAATTATCGTCGTTAATATCGTCGTTTTTTCGTCATTATCATCGTTGTTATCGTCGTTAATATCGTCGTTATTTCGTCATTATCATCGTTGTTATCGTCGTTATTATCGTCGTTATTATCGTCGTTATTATCTTCAATATAACGTTATTATCGACGTTATAATCAATGTTAATATCATCGCTATTATCGTCGTTATTATCGTCGTTATTATCGTCGATAATATCGTCGTTATTATCGTCGATATTATCGTCGTTATTATCGTCGTTATTATCGTCGATATTATCGTCGTTATTATCGTCGTTATTATTGTCGTTAAAATCGTCGTTATTGTCATTATCATCGTTGTTATCGTCGTTAATATCGTCATTATCATAGTTATTATCGTCAAAATTATTGTCGTCAATGTCGTCGTTATTATCGTTGTTATTATCATCATAATTATCGTCGTTAATATTTACGTTATTTTGTCGTTATCATCGTTGTTATCGTTGTTATTATCGTCATTAATATCGTCGATATTATCGTCGTTATTATCGTCGTCATTATCGTCGTTAATATCGTCGTTATTATCGTCATTATCATCGTTGTTATCGTCGTTATTATCCTCATAATTATCGTCGTTAATATCGTTGTTATTATCGTTATTATCATCGTTGTTATCGTCGTTATTATCGCCGTTATTATCGTCGATATTATCGTCGTTATTATCGTCGATATTATCGTCGTTATTATCGTCGTTATTATCGTCGTTAAAATCGTCGTTATTATTGTCATTATCATCGTTGTTATCGTCATTAATATCGTCATTATCATAGTTATTATCGTCAGAATTATCGTCGTCAATTTCGTCGTTATTAGTATCGTTATTATCTTCGATATAACGTTATTATCGTCGTTATAATCAACGTTAATATCATCGCTATTATCGTCGTTATTATCGTCTTTATTATCGTCGATATTATCGTCGTTATTATCGTCGATATTATCGTCGTTATTATCGTCGTCATTATCGTCGTGAATATCGTCGTCATTATCGTCGTTAATATCGTCGTTATCGTCGTTAATATCGTCATTATCATAGTTATTATCGTCAAAATTATCGTTGTCAATGTCGTCGTTATTATCATCGTTGTTATCGTCGTTATTATCCTCATAAATATCGTCGTTAATATCGACGTTATTTTGTCATTATCATCGTAGTTATCGTCGTTATTATCGTTGTTATTATCGTCGATATTATCGTCGTTATTATCGTCGCCATTATCGTCTTTCATATCGTCGTTATTATCGTCATTATCATCGCTGTTATCGTCGTTATTATTGTAATTGTCATCGTTGTTTTCGTCGTTATTATCCTCATAATTATCGTCGTTATTATCGTCGTTATTATCGTCATTATCATCGTTGTTATCGTCGTTAATATCGTCATTATCATAGTTATTATCGTCAAATTATCGTCGTCAATGTCGTCGTTATTATCGTCGTTATTATCATCGTTGTTATCGTCATTATTATCCTCATAAATATCGTCGTTAATATCGACGTTATTTTGTCATTATCATCGCTATTATCGTCGTTATTATCGTCGTTATTATCGTCGATATTAACGTCGTTATTATCGTCGATATTATCGTCGATATTATCGTCGATATTATCGTCGTTTTATCGTCGATATTATCGTCGTTATTATCGTCGTTATTAACGTCGTTATTATCATCGTTGTTATCGTCATTATTATTTTCATAAATATCGTCGTTAATATCGACGTTATTTTGTCATTATCATCGCTATTATCGTCGTTAATATCGTCGTCATTATCGTCGTTAATATCGTCGTTATTATTGTCATTATCATCGTTGTTATCGTCGTTAATATCGTCATTATCATAGTTAATATCGTCAAAATTATCGTCGTTAATATCGTCGTTATTATCGTCATTATCATCGTTGTTATCGTCGTTATTATCCTCATAATTATCGTCGTTAATATCGTTGTTATTATCGTTATTATCATCGTTGTTATCGTCGTTATTATCGTCGTTATTATCGTCGCCATTATCGTCTTTAATATCGTCGTTATTATCGTTATTATCATCGTTGTTATCGTCGTTATTATCCACATAATTATCGTCGTTAATATCGTCGTTATTATCGTCATTTTCATCGTTGTTATCGTCGTTATTATCCTTATAATTATCGTCGTTAATATCGTCGTTATTTCGTCATTATCATCGTTGTTTTTGTTCGTTATTATTGTCGTTATTATCTTCGATATAACGTTATTATCGTCGTTATAATCAACGCTAATATCATCGCTATTATCGTCGTTATTATCGTCGTTATTATCGTCGATATTATCGTCGTTATTATAGTCGATATTATCGTCGTTATTATCGTCGTTATTATCGTCGTTAAAATCGTCGTTATTATTGTCACTATCATCGTTGTTATCGGCGTTAATATCGTCATTATCATAGTTATTATCGTCAAAATTATCGTCGTCAATGTCGTCGTTATTATCCTCATAATTATCGTCGTTAATATCGTCGTTATTTCGTCATTATCATCGTTGTTATCGTCGTTATTATCGTCGTTATTATCTTCGATATAACGTTATTATCGGCGTTATAATCAACGTTAATATCATCGCTATTATCGTCGTTATTATCGTCGTTATTATCGTCGATATTATCGTCGTTATTATCGTCGATATTATCGTCGTTATTATCGTCGTTATTATCGTCGTTAAAATCGTAGATATTATTGTCATTATCATCGTTGTTATCGTCGTTAATATCGTCATTATCATAGTTATTATCGTCAAAATTATCGTCGTCAATGTCGTCGTTATTATCGTCATTATCATCGTTGCTATCGTCGTTATTATCCTCATAAATATCGTCGTTAATATCGTTGTTATTATCGTTATTATCATCGTTGTTATCGTCGTTATTTCGTCGTTATTATCGTCGATATTATCGTCGTTCTTATCGTCGCCATTATCGTCTTTAATATCGTCGTTATTATAGTTATTATCATCGTTGTTATCGTCCTTAATATCGTCGTTATTTCGTCATTATCATCGTTGTTATCGTCGTTATTATCGTCGTTATTATCTTCGATATAACATTATTATCGGCGTTATAATCAACGTTAATATCATCGCTATTATCGTCGTTATTATCGTCGTTATTATCGTCGATATTATCGTCTTTATTATCGTCGTTATTATCGTCGTTAAAATCGTCGTTATTATTGTCATTATCATCGTTGTTATCGGCGTTAATATCGTCATTATCATAGTTATTATCGTCAAAATTATCGTCATCAATGTCGTCGTTATTATCCTCATAATTATCGTCGTTAATATCGACGTTATTTTGTCATTATCATCGTTGTTATCGTTGTTATTATCGTCATTATTATCGTCGATATTATCGTCGTTATTTTCGTCATTTTCATCGTTGTTATCGTCGTTATTATCGTCGTTATTATCTTCGATATAACGTTATTATCGGCGTTATAATCAACGTTAATGTCATCGCTATTATCGTCGTTATTATCGTCGTTATTATCGTCGATATAATCGTCGTTATTATCGTCGATATTATCGTCGTTATTATCGTCGTTAAAATCGTAGATATTATTGTCATTATCATCGTTGTTATCGTCGTTAATATCGTCATTATCATAGTTATTATCGTCAAAATTATCGTCGTCAATGTCGTCGTTATTATCCTCATAATTATCGTCGTTAATATCGACGTTATTTTGTCATTATCATCGTTGTTATCGTTGTTATTATCGTCATTATTATCGTCGATATTATCGTCGTTATTATCGTCATTTTCATCGTTGTTATCTTCGTTATTATCCTCATAATTATCGTCGTTAATATCGTCGTTACTTCGTCATTATCATCGTTGTTATCGTCGTTATTATCGTCGTTATTATCTTCGATATAACGTTATTATCGGCGTTATAATCAACGTCAATATCATCGCTATTATCGTCGTTATTATCGTCGTTATTATCGTCGATATTATCGTCGTTATTATCGTCGATATTATCGTCGTTATTATCGTCGTTATTATCGTCGTTAAAATCGTAGATATTATTGTCATTATCATCGTTGTTATCGTCGTTAATATCGTCATTATCATAGTTATTATCGTCAAAATTATCGTCGTCAATGTCGTCGTTATTATCCTCATAATTATCGTCGTTAATATCGACGTTATTTTGTCATTATCATCGATGTTATCGTTGTTATTATCGTCATTATTATCGTCGATATTATCGTCGTTATTATCGTCATTTTCATCGTTGTTATCTTCGTTATTATCCTCATAATTATCGTCGTTAATATCGTCGTTATTTCGTCATTATCATCGTTGTTATCGTCGTTATTATCGTCGTTATTATCTTCGATATAACGTTATTATCGGCGTTCTAATCAACGTTAATATCATCGCTATTATCGTCGTTATTATCGTCGTTATTATCGTCGATATTATCGTCGTTATTATCGTCGATATTATCGTCGTTATTATCGTCGTTATTATCGTCGTTAAAATCGTAGATATTATTGTCATTATCATCGTTGTTATCGTCGTTAATATCGTCATTATCATAGTTATTATCGTCGTTATTATCGTCGCCATTATCGTCTTTAATATCGTCGTTATTATAGTTATTATCATCGTTGTTATCGTCCTTAATATCGTCGTTATTTCGTCATTATCATCGTTGTTATCGTCGTTATTATCGTCGTTATTATCTTCGATATAACATTATTATCGGCGTTATAATCAACGTTAATATCATCGCTATTATCGTCGTTATTATCGTCGTTATTATCGTCGATATTATCGTCGTTATTATCGTCGATATTATCGTCGTTATTATCGTCGTTATTATCGTCGTTAAAATCGTCGTTATTATTGTCATTATCATCGTTGTTATCGGCGTTAATATCGTCATTATCATAGTTATTATCGTCAAATTTATCGTCGTCAATGTCGTCGTTATTATCGTTATTATCATCGTTGTCATCGTCGTTATTTCGTCGTTATTATCGTCGATATTATCGTCGTTATTATCGTCGCCATTATCGTCTTTAATATCGTCGTTATTATAGTTATTATCATCGTTGTTATCGTCGTTATTATCCTCATAATTATCGTCGTTAATATCGACGTTATTTTGTCATTATCATCGTTGTTATCGTTGTTATTATCGTCATTATTATCGTCGATATTATCGTCGTTATTATCGTCATTTTCATCGTTGTTATCTTCGTTATTATCCTCATAATTATCGTCGTTAATATCGTTGTTATTTCGTCATTATCATCGTTGTTATCGTCGTTATTATCGTCGTTATTATCTTCGATATAACGTTATTATCGGCGTTATAATCAACGTTAATATCATCGCTATTATCGTCGTTATTATCGTCGTTATTATCGTCGATAAAATCGTCGTTATTATTGTCATTATCATCGTTGTTATCGGCGTTAATATCGTCATTATCATAGTTATTATCGTCAAAATTATCGTCGTCAATGTCGTCGTTATTATCCTCATAATTATCGTCGTTAATATCGACGTTATTATCCTCATAAATATCGTCGTTAATATCGTTGTTATTATCGTTATTATCATCGTTGTTATCGTCGTTATTTCGTCGTTATTATCGTCGATATTATCGTCGATATTATCGTCGTTATTATCGTCGTTATTATCGTCGTTAAAATCGTAGATATTATTGTCATTATCATCGTTGTTATCGTCGTTAATATCGTCATTATCATAGTTATTATCGTCAAAATTATCGTCGTCAATGTCGTCGTTATTATCGTCATTATCATCGTTGCTATCGTCGTTATTATCTTCATAAATATCGTCGTTAATATCGTTGTTATTATCGTTATTATCATCGTTGTAATCGTCGTTATTTCGTCGTTATTATCGTCGATATTATCGTCGTTATTATCGTCGCCATTATCGTCTTTAATTTCGTCGTTATTATAGTTATTATCATCGTTGTTATCGTCGTTATTATCCTCATAATTATCGTCGTTAATATCGTCGTTATTATTGTCATTTTCATCGATGTTCTCTTCGTTATTATCCTCATAATTATCGTCGTAAATATCGTCGTTATTTCGTCATTATCATCGTTGTTATCGTCGTTATTATCGTCGTTATTATCTTCGATATAACGTTATTATCGGCGTTATAATCAACGTTAATATCATCGCTATTATCGTCGTTATTATCGTCGTTATTATCGTCGATATTATCGTCGTTATTATCGTCGATATTATCGTCGTTATTATCGTCGTTATTATCGTCGTTAAAATCGTCGTTATTATTGTCATTATCATCGTTGTTATCGGCGTTAATATCGTCATTATCATAGTTATTATCGTCAAAATTATCGTCGTCAATGTCGTCGTTATTATCCTCATAATTATCGTCGTTAATATCGACGTTATTTTGTCATTATCATCGTTGTTATTATCGTCATTATTATCGTCGATATTATCGTCGTTATTATCGTCATTTTCATCGTTGTTATCTTCGTTATTATCCTCATAATTATCGTCGTTATTTCGTCATTATCATCGTTGTTATCGTCGTTATTATCGTCGTTATTATCTTCGATATAACGTTATTATCGGCGTTATAATCAACGTTAATATCATCGCTATTATCGTAGGTATTATCGTCGTTATCGTCGATATTATCGTCGTTATTATCGTCGATATTATCGTCGTTATTATCGTCGATATTATCGTCGTTATTATCGTCGTTATTATCGTCGTTAAAATCGTCGTTATTATTGTCATTATCATCGTTGTTATCGGCGTTAATATCGTCATTATCATAGTTATTATCGTCAAAATTATCGTCGTCAATGTCGTCGTTATTATCCTCATAATTATCGTCGTTAATATCGACGTTATTTTGTCATTATCATCGTTGTTATCGTTGTTATTATCGTCGTTATTATCTTCGATATAACGTTATTATCGGCGTTATAATCAACGTTAATATCATCGCTATTATCGTCGTTATTATCGTCGTTATTATCGTCGATATTATCGTCGTTATTATCGTCGTTATTATCGTCGTTAAAGACGTCGTTATTATTGTCATTATCATCGTTGTTATCGGCGTTAATATCGTCAATATCATAGTTATTATCGTCAAAATTATCGTCGTCAATGTCGTCGTTATTATCCTCATAATTATCGTCGTTAATATCGACGTTATTTTGTCATTATCATCGTTGTTATCGTTGTTATTATCATCATTATTATCGTCGTTATTATCGTCATTTTCATCGTTGTTATCTTCGTTATTATCCTCATAATTATCGTCGTTAATATCGTCGTTATTTCGTCATTATCATCGTTGTTATTGTCGTTATTATCGTCGTTATTATCTTCGATATAACGTTATTATCGGCGTTATAATCAACGTTAATATCATCGCTATTATCGTCGTTATTATCGTCGTTATTATCGTCGATATAATCGTTGTTATTATCGTCGTTATTATCGTCGTTATTATCGTCGTTAAAATCGTAGATATTATTGTCATTATCATCGTTGTTATCGTCGTTAATATCGTCATTATCATAGTTATTATCGTCAAAATTATCGTCGTCAATGTCGTCGTTATTATCGTCGTTATTATCATCGTTGTTATCGTCGTTATTATCGTCGTTATTATCTTCGATATAACGTTATTATCGGCGTTATAATCAACGTCAATATCATCGCTATTATCGTCGTTATTATCGTCGTTATTATCGTCGATATTATCGTCGTTATTATCGTCGATATTATCGTCGTTATTATCGTCGTTATTATCGTCGTTAAAATCGTAGATATTATTGTCATTATCATCGTTGTTATCGTCGTTAATATCGTCATTATCATAGTTATTATCGTCAAAATTATCGTCGTCAATGTCGTCGTTATTATCCTCATAATTATCGTCGTTAATATCGACGTTATTATCCTCATAAATATCGTCGTTAATATCGTTGTTATTATCGTTATTATCATCGTTGTTATCGTCGTTATTTCGTCGTTATTATCGTCGATATTATCGTCGATATTATCGTCGTTATTATCGTCGTTATTATCGTCGTTAAAATCGTAGATATTATTGTCATTATCATCGTTGTTATCGTCGTTAATATCGTCATTATCATAGTTATTATCGTCAAAATTATCGTCGTCAATGTCGTCGTTATTATCGTCATTATCATCGTTGCTATCGTCGTTATTATCTTCATAAATATCGTCGTTAATATCGTTGTTATTATCGTTATTATCATCGTTGTTATCGTCGTTATTTCGTCGTTATTATCGTCGATATTATCGTCGTTATTATCGTCGCCATTATCGTCTTTAATTTCGTCGTTATTATAGTTATTATCATCGTTGTTATCGTCGTTATTATCCTCATAATTATCGTCGTTAATATCGTCGTTATTATTGTCATTTTCATCGATGTTATCTTCGTTATTATCCTCATAATTATCGTCGTTAATATCGTCGTTATTTCGTCATTATCATCGTTGTTATCGTCGTTATTATCGTCGTTATTATCTTCGATATAACGTTATTATCGGCGTTATAATCAACGTTAATATCATCGCTATTATCGTCGTTATTATCGTCGTTATTATCGTCGATATTATCGTCGTTATTATCGTCGATATTATCGTCGTTATTATCGTCGTTATTATCGTCGTTAAAATCGTCGTTATTATTGTCATTATCATCGTTGTTATCGGCGTTAATATCGTCATTATCATAGTTATTATCGTCAAAATTATCGTCGTCAATGTCGTCGTTATTATCCTCATAATTATCGTCGTTAATATCGACGTTATTTTGTCATTATCATCGTTGTTATTATCGTCATTATTATCGTCGATATTATCGTCGTTATTATCGTCATTTTCATCGTTGTTATCTTCGTTATTATCCTCATAATTATCGTCGTTATTTCGTCATTATCATCGTTGTTATCGTCGTTATTATCGTCGTTATTATCTTCGATATAACGTTATTATCGGCGTTATAATCAACGTTAATATCATCGCTATTATCGTAGGTATTATCGTCGTTATCGTCGATATTATCGTCGTTATTATCGTCGATATTATCGTCGTTATTATCGTCGATATTATCGTCGTTATTATCGTCGTTATTATCGTCGTTAAAATCGTCGTTATTATTGTCATTATCATCGTTGTTATCGGCGTTAATATCGTCATTATCATAGTTATTATCGTCAAAATTATCGTCGTCAATGTCGTCGTTATTATCCTCATAATTATCGTCGTTAATATCGACGTTATTTTGTCATTATCATCGTTGTTATCGTGGTTATTATCGTCGTTATTATCTTCGATATAACGTTATTATCGGCGTTATAATCAACGTTAATATCATCGCTATTATCGTCGTTATTATCGTCGTTATTATCGTCGATATTATCGTCGTTATTATCGTCGTTATTATCGTCGTTAAAGACGTCGTTATTATTGTCATTATCATCGTTGTTATCGGCGTTAATATCGTCAATATCATAGTTATTATCGTCAAAATTATCGTCGTCAATGTCGTCGTTATTATCCTCATAATTATCGTCGTTAATATCGACGTTATTTTGTCATTATCATTGTTGTTATCGTTGTTATTATCATCATTATTATCGTCGATATTATCGTCGTTATTATCGTCATTTTCATCGATGTTATCTTCGTTATTATCCTCATAATTATCGTCGTTAATATCGTCGTTATTTCGTCATTATCATCGTTGTTATTGTCGTTATTATCGTCGTTATTATCTTCGATATAACGTTATTATCGGCGTTATAATCAACGTTAATATCATCGCTATTATCGTCGTTATTATCGTCGTTATTATCGTCGATATAATCGTTGTTATTATCGTCGTTATTATCGTCGTTATTATCGTCGTTAAAATCGTAGATATTATTGTCATTATCATCGTTGTTATCGTCGTTAATATCGTCATTATCATAGTTATTATCGTCAAAATTATCGTCGTCAATGTCGTCGTTATTATCGTCGTTATTATCATCGTTGTTATCGTCGTTATTATCCTAATAATTATCGTCGTTAATATCGTCGTTATTATCGTCGTTATTATCGTCGTTATTATCGTCGTTAAAATCGTCTTTATTATTGTCATTATCATCGTTGTTATCGGCGTTAATATCGTCATTATCATAGTTATTATCGTCAAAATTATCGTCGTCAATGTCGTCGTTATTATCCTCATAATTATCGTCGTTATTATCGACGTTATTTTGTCATTATCATCGTTGTTATCGTGGTTATTATCGTCATTATTATCGTCGATATTATCGTCGTTATTATCGTCATTTTCATCGATGTTATCTTCGTTATTATCCTCATAATTATCGGCGTTAATATCGTCGTTATTTCGTCATTATCATCGTTGTTATCGTCGTTATTATCGTCGTTATTATCTTCGATATAACGTTATTATCGTCGTTATAATCAACGTTAATATCATCGCTATTATCGTCGTTATTATCGTCGTTATTATTGTCGATATTATCGTCGTTATTATCGTCGTCATTATCGTCGTTAATATCGTCGCTATTATTGTCATTATCATCGTTGTTATCGTCCTTAATATCGTCATTATCATAGTTATTATCGTCAAAATTATCGTCGTCAATGTCGTCGTTATAATCCTCATAATTATCGTCGTTAATATCGACGTTATTTTGTCATTATCATCGTTGTTATCGTTGTTATTATCGTCATTATTATCGTCGTTATTATCGTTGTTATTATCGTCATTTTCATCGTTGTTATCTTCGTTATTATCCTCATAATTATCGTCGTTAATATCGTCGTTATTTCGTCATTATCATCGTTGTTATCGTCGTTATTATCCTCATAATTATCGTCGTTAATATCGTCGTTATTGTCGTCATTTTCATCGATGTTATCTTCGTTATTTTCCTCATAATTATCGTCGTTAATATCGTCGTTTTTTCGTCATTATCATCGTTGTTATCGTCGTTAATATCGTCGTTATTTCGTCATTATCATCGTTGTTATCGTCGTTATTATCGTCGTTATTATCGTCGTTATTATCTTCAATATAACGTTATTATCGACGTTATAATCAATGTTAATATCATCGCTATTATCGTCGTTATTATCGTCGTTATTATCGTCGATAATATCGTCGTTATTATCGTCGATATTATCGTCGTTATTATCGTCGTTATTATCGTCGATATTATCGTCGTTATTATCGTCGTTATTATTGTCGTTAAAATCGTCGTTATTGTCATTATCATCGTTGTTATCGTCGTTAATATCGTCATTATCATAGTTATTATCGTCAAAATTATTGTCGTCAATGTCGTCGTTATTATCGTTGTTATTATCATCATAATTATCGTCGTTAATATTTACGTTATTTTGTCGTTATCATCGTTGTTATCGTTGTTATTATCGTCATTAATATCGTCGATATTATCGTCGTTATTATCGTCGTCATTATCGTCGTTAATATCGTCGTTATTATCGTCATTATCATCGTTGTTATCGTCGTTATTATCCTCATAATTATCGTCGTTAATATCGTTGTTATTATCGTTATTATCATCGTTGTTATCGTCGTTATTATCGCCGTTATTATCGTCGATATTATCGTCGTTATTATCGTCGATATTATCGTCGTTATTATCGTCGTTATTATCGTCGTTAAAATCGTCGTTATTATTGTCATTATCATCGTTGTTATCGTCATTAATATCGTCATTATCATAGTTATTATCGTCAGAATTATCGTCGTCAATTTCGTCGTTATTAGTATCGTTATTATCTTCGATATAACGTTATTATCGTCGTTATAATCAACGTTAATATCATCGCTATTATCGTCGTTATTATCGTCTTTATTATCGTCGATATTATCGTCGTTATTATCGTCGATATTATCGTCGTTATTATCGTCGTCATTATCGTCGTGAATATCGTCGTCATTATCGTCGTTAATATCGTCGTTATCGTCGTTAATATCGTCATTATCATAGTTATTATCGTCAAAATTATCGTTGTCAATGTCGTCGTTATTATCATCGTTGTTATCGTCGTTATTATCCTCATAAATATCGTCGTTAATATCGACGTTATTTTGTCATTATCATCGTAGTTATCGTCGTTATTATCGTTGTTATTATCGTCGATATTATCGTCGTTATTATCGTCGCCATTATCGTCTTTCATATCGTCGTTATTATCGTCATTATCATCGCTGTTATCGTCGTTATTATTGTAATTGTCATCGTTGTTTTCGTCGTTATTATCCTCATAATTATCGTCGTTATTATCGTCGTTATTATCGTCATTATCATCGTTGTTATCGTCGTTAATATCGTCATTATCATAGTTATTATCGTCAAATTATCGTCGTCAATGTCGTCGTTATTATCGTCGTTATTATCATCGTTGTTATCGTCATTATTATCCTCATAAATATCGTCGTTAATATCGACGTTATTTTGTCATTATCATCGCTATTATCGTCGTTATTATCGTCGTTATTATCGTCGATATTAACGTCGTTATTATCGTCGATATTATCGTCGATATTATCGTCGATATTATCGTCGTTTTATCGTCGATATTATCGTCGTTATTATCGTCGTTATTAACGTCGTTATTATCATCGTTGTTATCGTCATTATTATTTTCATAAATATCGTCGTTAATATCGACGTTATTTTGTCATTATCATCGCTATTATCGTCGTTAATATCGTCGTCATTATCGTCGTTAATATCGTCGTTATTATTGTCATTATCATCGTTGTTATCGTCGTTAATATCGTCATTATCATAGTTAATATCGTCAAAATTATCGTCGTTAATATCGTCGTTATTATCGTCATTATCATCGTTGTTATCGTCGTTATTATCCTCATAATTATCGTCGTTAATATCGTTGTTATTATCGTTATTATCATCGTTGTTATCGTCGTTATTATCGTCGTTATTATCGTCGCCATTGTCGTCTTTAATATCGTCGTTATTATCGTTATTATCATCGTTGTTATCGTCGTTATTATCCACATAATTATCGTCGTTAATATCGTCGTTATTATCGTCATTTTCATCGTTGTTATCGTCGTTATTATCCTTATAATTATCGTCGTTAATATCGTCGTTATTTCGTCATTATCATCGTTGTTTTTGTTCGTTATTATTGTCGTTATTATCTTCGATATAACGTTATTATCGTCGTTATAATCAACGCTAATATCATCGCTATTATCGTCGTTATTATCGTCGTTATTATCGACGATATTATCGTCGTTATTATCGTCGATATTATCGTCGTTATTATCGTCGTCATTATCGTCGTTATTATCGTCGTCATTATCGTCGTTAATATCGTCGTTATTATCGTCATTGTCATCGTTGATATCGTCGTTATTATAGTCGTCATTTTCGTCGTTATTATCGTCGTTATTATCATCGTTATTATCATCGTTGTTATCGTCGTTAATATCGTCATTATCACCGTTGTTATTGTCGTTATTATCCTCAAAATTATCGTCGTTATTTCCTCATTTTCATCGTTGTTATCGTCGTTATTATCGTCGTTATCATCTTCGATATAACGTTATTATCGTCGTTGAAATCAACGTTAATATCATCGCTATTATCGTCGTTATAATCGTCGTTATTATCATCGTTGTTATCGTCATTATTATCCTCATAAATATCGTCGTTAATATCGACGTTATTTTGTCATTATCATCGCTATTATCGTTGTTAATATCGTCGTCATTATCGTCGTTAATATCGTCGTTAATATCGACGTTATTTTGTCATTATCATCGTAGTTATCGTCGTTATTATCGTTGTTATTATCGTTGACATTATCGTCGTTATTATCGTCGCCATTATCGTCTTTAATATCGTCGTTATTATCGTCATTATCATCGCTGTTATCATCGTTATTATCGTCATTGTCATCGTTGTTATCGTCGTTATTATCCTCATAATTATCGTCGTTATTATCGTCGTTATTATCGTCATTATCATCGTTGTTATCGTCGTTAATATCGTCATTATCATAGTTATTATCGTCAAAATTATCGTCGTCAATGTCGTCGTTATTATCGTCGTTATTATCATCGTTGTTATCGTCATTATTATCCTCATAAATATCGTCGTTAATATCGACTTTATTTTGTCATTATCATCGCTATTTTCGTCGTTATTATCGTCGTTATTATCGTCGTTATTATCGTCGATATTTTCGTCGTTATTATCGTCGATATTATCGTCGTTATTATCGTCGTCATTATCGTCGTTAATGTCGTCGCTATTATTGTCATTATCATCGTTGTTATCGTCGTTAATATCGTCATTATCATAGTTATTATCATCAAAATAATCGTCGTCAATGTCGTCGTTATTATCGTCATTATCATCGTTGTTATCGTCGTAATTATCCTTATAATTATCGTCGTTAATATCGTTGTTATTATCGTTATTATCATCGTTGTTATCGTCGTTATTATCGTCGTTATTATTGTCGATATTATCGTCGTTATTATCGTCGCCATTATCGTCGTTAATATCGTCGTTATTATTGTCATTATCATCGTTGTTATCGTCGTTATTATATCGATATAACGTTATTATCGTCGTTATAATCAACGTTAATATCATCACTATTATCGTCGTTATTATCGTCGTTATTATCGTCGACATTTTCGTCGTTATTATCGTCGATATTATCGTCGTTATTATCGTCGTCATTATCGTCGTTAATATCGTCGTCATTATTGTCATTATCATCGTTGTTATCGTCGTTAATATCGTCATTATCATAGTTATTATCGTCAAAATTATCTTCGTCAATGTCGTCGTTATTATCATCGTTGTTATCGTCGTTATTATCGTCGTTATTATCGTCGATATTATCGTCGTTATTATCGTCGATATTATCGTCGTTATCATCGTCGTCATTATCGTCGTTAATATCGTCGTCATTATCGTCGTTAATATCGTCGTTATAGTCGTTAATATCGTGATTATCATAGTTATTATCGTCAAAATTATCGTTGTCAATGTCGTCGTTATTATCGTCGTTATTATCATCGTTGTTATCGTCGTTATTATCCTCATAAATATCGTCGTTAATATCGACGTTATTTTGTCATTATCATCGTAGTTATCGTCGTTATTATCGTTGTTATTATCGTCGAAATTATCGTCGTTATTATCGTCGCCATTATCGTCTTTAATATATCCGTTATTATCGTCATTATCATCGTTGTTATCGTCGTTATTATCCTCATAATTATCGTCGTTAATATCGTCGTTATTATCGTCATTATCATCGTTGTTATCGTCGTTAATATCGCTATTATCATCGTTGTTATTGTCGTTATTATCTTCAAAATTATCGTCGTTATTTCCTCATTTTCATCGTTGTTATCGTCGTTATTATCGTCGTTATTATCTTCGATATAACGTTATTATCGTCGTTAAAATCAACGTTAATATCATCGCTATTATCGTCGTTATTATCGTCGTTAATATCATCGTTGTTATCGTCATTATTATCCTCATAAATATCGTCGTTAATATCGACGTTATTTTGTCATTATCATCGCTATTATAGTCGTTATTATCGTCGTTATTATCGTCGTTATTATCGTCGCCATTATCGTCTTTAATATCGTCGTTATTATCGTTATTATCATCGTTGTTATCGTCGTTATTATCCACATAATTATCGTCGTTAAAGTCGTCGTTATTTTCGTCATTTTCATCGTTGTTATCTTCGTTATTATCCTCAAAATTATCGTCGGTATTTCCTCAATTTCATCGTTGTTATCGTCGTTATTATCGTCGTTATTATCTTCGATATAACGTTATTATCGTCGTTAAAATCAACGTTAATATCATCGCTATTATCGTCGTTATTATCGTCGTTAATATCATCGTTGTTATCGTCATTATTATCCTCATAAATATCGTCGTTAATATCGACGTTATTTTGTCATTATCATCGCTATTATCGTCGTTAATATCGTCGTCATTATCGTCCTTAATATCGTCGTTAATATCGACGTTATTTTGTCATTATCATCGTAGTTATTGTCGTTATTATCGTTGTTATTATCGTCGATATTATCGTCGTTATTATCGTCATTATCATCGTTGTTATCGTCGTTATTATCCTCATAATTATCGTCGTTAATATCGTCGATATTATCGTCATTGTCATCGTTGTTATCGTCGTTATTATCCTCATAATTATCGTCGTTATTATCGTCTAATTATCATCGTTGTTATCGTCGTTAATATCGTCATTATCATCGTTGTTATTGTCGTTATTATCCTCAAAATTATCGTCGTTATTTCCTCATTTTCATCGTTGTTATCGTCGTTATTATCGTCGTTATTATCTTCGATATAACGTTATTATCGTCGTTAAAATCAACGTTAATATCATCGCTATTATCGTCGTTATTATCGTCGTTATTATCATCGTTGTTATCGTCATTATTATCCTCATAAATATCGTCGTTAATATCGACGTTATTTTGTCATTAGCATCGTAGTTATCGTCGTTATTATCGTTGTTATTATCGTCGATATTATTGTCGTTATTATTGTCGCCATTATCGTCGTTAATATCGTCGTTATCATTGTCATTATCATCGTTGTTATCGTCGTTAATATCTCATTATCATAGTTATTATCTTCAAAATTATCGTCGTTATTATCGTCGTTATTATCTTAGTCGTTATCTTCGTTATTATCCTCATAATTATCGTCGTTAATATCGACGTTATTTTGTCATTATCATCGTTGTTATCGTCGTTATTATCGTCGTTATTATCGTCGTTATTATCGTCGATATTATCGTCGTTATTATCGTCGATATTATCGTCGTTATTATCGTCGTCATTATCGTCGTTAATATCGTCGTTATTATTGTCATTATCATCGTTGTTATCGTCAAAATTATCGTCCTCAATGTCGTCGTTATTATCGTCGTTATTATCATCGTTGTTATCATCGTTATTATCATCGCCATTATCGTAAATATTATCGTCGTTTATATCGTCGTTATTATCGTCATTATCATCGTTGTTATCGTCGTTAATATCGTCATTATCATAGTTATTATCGTCGTAATTATCGTCAAAATTATCGTCGTTAATGTCTTCGTTATAATCGTCGTTATTATTGTCGTTAATATCGTCGTTATTATCGTCATTATCATCGTTGTTATCGTCGTTATTATCCACATAATTATCGTCGTTATTATCGTCATTATCATCGTTGTTATCGTCGTTATTATCCTCATAATTATTGTCGTTAATATCGTCGTTATTATCGTTATTATCATCGTAGTTATCGTCGTTATTATCCTCATAATTATCATCGTTAATATCGTCGTTATTATCTTTATTATCATCGTTGTTATCGTCGTTATTATCCTCATAATTATCGTCGTTTATATCGTCGTTATTATCGTTTTATCATCGTTGTTATCGTCGTTATTATCCTCATAATTATCGTCGTTAATATCGTCGTTATTTTGTCAATGTCATCGTTGTTATCGTCGTTAATATCGTCATTATCATAGTTATTATCGTCAAAATTAACGTCGTCAATGTCGTCGTTATTATCGTCGTTATTATCATCGTTGTTATCGTCGTTATTATCTTCATAATTATAGTCGTTAATATCGACGTTATTTTGTTATTATCATCGTTGTTATCGTCGTTATTATCGTCGTTATTATCATCGATATTATCGTCGTTATTATCGTCGTCATTATCGTCGTTTATATCGTCGTTATTATCGTCATTATCATCGTTGTTATCGTCGTTATTATCCTCATAATTATCGTCGTTAATATCGTCGTTATTTTGTCAATATCATCGTTGTTATCGTCGTTAATATCGTCATTATCATAGTTATTATCGTCGTAATTATCGTCAAAATTATCGTAGTTAATGTCGTCGTTATAATCGACGTATTATTATCGATGTTATCGTCGTTAATATCCTCATAATTAACGTCGTTATTTTGTCATTATCATCGGTGTTTTCATCGTTACTATCGTCGTTATTATCTTCGATATAACATTATTATCGTCGTTATAATCAACGTTAATATCATCCGTATTATCGTCGTTATTATCGTCGTTATTATCGTTGATATTAACGTCGTTATTATAGTCGTCATTATCGTCGCTATTATCGTCGCTATTATCATCGTTGTTATCGTCGTTATTATCCTCATAATTATCGTCTTTAATATCGTCGTTATTATCGGCATTATCATCGATGTTTTCGACGTTATTGTCGTCAAAATTATCGTCGATAATGTCTTCGTTAATATCGTCGTTATTATTGTCGTTATTATCGTCTTTATTATCATCGTTGTTATCGTCGTTATTATCCTCATAATTATCATCGTTGTTATCGTCCTTATTATCCTCATAATTATCGTCGTTTATATCGTCGTTATTATCGTCATTATCATCGTTGTTATCGTCGTTATTATCCTCATAATTGTCGTCATTAATATCGTCGTTATTTTGTCAATATCATCGTTGCTATCGTCGTTAATATCGTCATTATCATAGTTATTATCGTCAAAATTATCGTCGTTATTATCGTCGTTATTATCATCGTTGTTATCGTCGTTATTGTCCTCATAATTATCGTTGTTAATATCGACGTTGTTATGTCATTATCATCGTAGTTATCGTCGTTATTATCGTTGTTATTATCGTCGATATTATCGTCGTTATTATCGTCGCCATTATCGTCTTTAATATCGTCGTTATTATCGTCATTATCATCGTTGTTATCGTCGTTATTATCCTCATAATTATCGTCGTTAATATCGTCGTTATTATCGTCATTGTCATCGTTGCTATCGTCGTTAATATCCTCATAATTATCGTCGTTATTATCATCGTTATTATCGTCATTATCATCGTTGTTATCGTCGTTAATATCGTCATTATCAACGTTGTTCTTGTCGTTATTATCCTCAAAATTATCATCGTTATTTCCTCAATTTCATCGTTGTTATCGTCGTTATTATCGTCGTTATTATCCTCATAATTATCGTCGTTAATATTGACGTTATTTTGTCATTATCATCGTTGTTATCGTCGTTAATTTCGTCGTCAATGTCGTCGCTATTATCGTTGTCATTATCGTCGTTAATATCGTCGTTATCATTGTCATTATCATCGTTGTTATCGTCGTTAATATCTCATTATCATAGTTATTATCTTCAAAATTATCGTCGTTATTATCGTCGTTATTATCTTAGTCGTTATCTTCGTTATTATCCTCATAATTATCGTCGTTAATATCGACGTTATTTTGTCATTATCATCGTTGTTATCGTCGTTATTATCGTCGTTATTATCGTCGTTATTATCGTCGATATTATCGTCGTTATTATCGTCGATATTATCGTCGTTATTATCGTCGTCATTATCGTCGTTAATATCGTCGTTATTATTGTCATTATCATCGTTGTTATCGTCAAAATTATCGTCCTCAATGTCGTCGTTATTATCGTCGTTATTATCATCGTTGTTATCGTCGTTATTATCCTCATAATTATCATCGTTAATATTGACGTTATCTTGTCATTATCATCGTTGTTATCGTCGTTATTGTCGTCGTTATTATCGTCGATATTATCGTCGTTATTTTGTCAATATCATCGTTGTTATCGTCGTTAATATCGTCATTATCATAGTTATTATCGTGAAAATTATCGTCGTTAAAGTCGTCGTTATTATCGACGGTATTATCATCGTTGTTATCGTCGTTATTATCCTCATAATTATCGTCGTTAATGTCGTCGTTATTATCGACGTTATTATCATCGTTGTTATCGTCGTTTTTATCTTCATAATTATCGTCGTTATAATCAACGTTAATATCATCCGAATTATCGTCGTTAATATCGTCGAAATTATCGTCGTTATTATAGTCGTCATTATCGTCGTTATTATCGTCTTTATTATCATCGTTGTTATCGTCGTTATTATCCTCATAATTATCGTCGTTAATATCGTCGTTATTACGTCAGTGTTATCGTTGTTATCGTCAAAATTATCGTCGTCAATGTCGTCGTTATTATCATCTTTGCTATCGTCGTTTTTATCCTCATAATTATCGTCGTTAATATCGACGATATTTTGTCATTATCATCGTTGTTATCGTCGTTATTATCGTCGTTATTATCGTCGATATTATCGTCGTTATTTTGTCAATATCATCGTAGTAATCGTCGTTAATATCATCATTAACATAGTTATTATCGTCAAAATTATCGTCGTTAATGTCGTCGTTATTATCGACGGTATTATCATCGTTGTTATCGTCGTTATTATCCTCATAATTATCGTCGTTATAATCAACGTTAATATCATCCGTATTATCGTCGTTATTATCGTCGTTATTATCGTCGATTTTATCGTCGTTATTATAGTCATCATTATCGTCGTTATTATCGTCGTTATTTTCATCGTTGTTATCGTCGTTATTATCGTCGATATTATCGTCGATATTATCGTCATTATTATCGTCGATATTATCGTCGTTATTATCGTCGTCATTATCGTCGTTAATATCGTAGTTATTATTGTCATTATCATCGTTGTTATCGTCAAAATTATCGTCGTCAATGTCGTCGTTATTATCGTCGTTATTATCATCGTTGTTATCGTCGTTTTTATCCTCATAATTATCGTCGTTAATATCGACGATATTTTGTCATTATCATCGTTGTTATCGTTGTTTTTATCGTCGTTATTATCGTCGATATTATCGTCGTTATTTTGTCAATATCATCGTTGTTATCGTCGTTAATATCGTCATTATCATAGTTATTATCGTCAAAATTATCGTCGTCAATGTCGTCGTTATTATCGTCGTTATTATCATCGTTGTTATCGTCGTTATTATCCTCATAATTGTCGTCGTTAATATCGTCGTAATTTCGTCATTATCATCGTTGTTATCGTCGTTATTATCCTCATAATTATCGTCGTTAATATCATCGTTATTATCATCGCTATTATCGTCGATATTATCGTCGATATTATCGTCGTTAATATCGTCGTCATTATCGTCATTATCATCGTTGTTATCGTCGTTAATTTCGTCATTATCATAGTTATTATCGTAGTAATTATCGTCAAAATTATCGTCGTTAATGTCTTCGTTATTATCGTCGTTATTATTGTCGTTAATATCGTCGTTATTTTGTCACTATCATCGTTGTTATCGTCGTTATTATCGTCGTGATTATCTTCGATATATCTTTATTATCGTCGTTAAATCAACGTTATTATCATCGTTATTATCATCGCTATTATCGTCGATATTATCGTCGATATTATCGTCGTTAATATCGTCGTTATTATCGTCATTATCATCGTTGTTATCGACGTTAATATCGTCATTATCATAGTTATTATCGTCGTAATTATCGTCAAAATTATCTTCGTTAATGTCTTCGTTATTATCGTCGATATTATTGTCGTTAATATCGTTGTTATTATCGTCATTATCATCGTTGTTATCGGCGTTATTATCCTCATAATTATTTTCGTTAATATCGTCGTTAATATCGTCATTATCATAGTTATTATCGTCGAAATTATCGTCAAAATTATCGTCGTTAATGTCTTCGTTATTATCGTCGTTATTATTGTCGTTAATATCGTCGTTATTATCGTCATTATAATCGTTGTTATCGTCGTTATTATCCTCATAATTATAGTCGTTAATATCGTCGTTATTATCGTCGTTATTATCATCGTTGTTATCGTCGTTATTATCCTTATAATTATCGTCGTTAATATCGACGTTATTTTGTCATTATCATCGTTGATATCGTCGTTATTATCGTCGTTATTATCTTCGATATAACGTTATTATCGTTGTTAAAATCAACGTTAATATCATCACTATTATCGTCGTTAATATCGTCGTTATTATTGTCATTATCATCGTCGTTATAGTCGTTAATATCGTCATTATCATAGTTATTATCGTCAAAATTATCGTTGTCAATGTCGTCGTTATTATCGTCGTTATTATCATCGTTGTTATCATCGTTATTATCCTCATAAATATCGTCGTTAATATCGACGTTATTTTGTCATTATCATCATAGTTATCGTCGTTATTATCGTTGTTATTATCGTCGAAATTATCGTCGTTATTATCGTCGCCATTATCGTCTTTAATATCGTCGTTATTATCGTCATTATCATCGTTGTTATCGTCGTTATTATCCTCATAATTATCGTCGTTAATATCGTCGTTATTATCGTCATTATCATCGTTGTTATCGTCGTTAATATCGCTATTATCATCGTTGTTATTGTCGTTATTATCTTCAAATTTATCGTCGTTATTTCCTCATTTTCATCGTTGTTATCGTCGTTATTATTGTCGTTATTATCTTTGATATAACGTTATTATCGTCGTTAAAATCAACGTTAATATCATCGCTATTATCGTCGTTATTATCGTCGTTAATATCATCGTAGTTATCGTCATTATTATCCTCATAAATATCGTCGTTAATATCGACGTTATTTTGTCATTATCATCGCTATTATCGTCGTTATTATCGTCGTTATTATCGTCGATATTATCGTCGTTATTATCGTCAATATTATCGTCGTTATTATCGTCGTCATTATCGTCGTTAATATCGTCGTTATTATTGTCATTATCATCGTTGTTATCGTCGTTAATATCGTCATTATCATAGTTATTATCGTCAAAATTATCGTCGTAAATGTCGTCGTTATTATCGTCATTATCATCGTTGTTATCGTCGTTATTATCCTTATAATTATCGTCGTTAAGATCGTTGTTATTATCGTTATTATCATCGTTGTTATCGTCGTTATTATCGTCGTTATTATCGTCGATATTATCGTCGTTATTATCGTCGCCATTATCGTCTTTAATATCGTCGTTATTATCGTCATTATCATCGTTGTTATCGTCGTTATTATCCTCATAATTATCGTCGTTAATATCGTCGTTATTATCGTTATTATCATCGTAGTTATCGTCGTTATTATCCTCATAATTATCATCGTTAATATCGTCGTTATTATCTTTATTATCATCGTTGTTATCGTCGTTATTATCCTCATAATTATCGTCGTTTATATCGTCGTTATTTTGTTATTATCATCGTTGTTATCGTCGTTATTATCGTCGTTATTATCGTCGATATTATCGTCGTTATTATCGTCGTCATTATCGTCGTTTATATCGTCGTTATTATCGTCATTATCATCGTTGTTATCGTCGTTATTATCCTCATAATTATCGTCGTTAATATCGTCGTTATTTTGTCAATATCATCGTTGTTATCGTCGTTAATATCGTCATTATCATAGTTATTATCGTCGTAATTAACGTCAAAATTATCGTCGTTAATGTCGTCGTTATAATCGACGTATTATTATCGATGTTATCGTCGTTATTATCCTCATAATTATCGTCGTTATTTTGTCATTATCATCGGTGTTTTCATCGTTACTATCGTCGTTATTATCTTCGATATAACATTATTATCGTCGTTATAATCAACGTTAATATCATCCGTATTATCGTCGTTATTATCGTCGTTATTATCGTCGATATTATCGTCGTTATTATAGTCGTCATTATCGTCGCTATTATCGTCGCTATTATCATCGTTGTTATCGTCGTTATTATCCTCATAATTATCGTCTTTAATATCGTCATTATCATCGTTGTTTTCGACGTTATTGTCGTCAAAATTATCGTCGATAATGTCTTCGTTAATATCGTCGTTATTATTGTCGTTATTATCGTCTTTATTATCATCGTTGTTATCGTCGTTATTATCCTCATAATTATCATCGTTGTTATCGTCCTTATTATCCTCATAATTATCGTCGTTTATATCGTCGTTATTATCGTCATTATCATCGTTGTTATCGTCGTTATTATCCTCATAATTATCGTCGTTAATATCGTCGTTATTATCGTTATTATCATCGTAGTTATCGTCGTTATTATCCTCATAATTATCATCGTTAATATCGTCGTTATTATCTTTATTATCATCGTTGTTATCCTCGTTATTATCCTCATAATTATCGTCGTTTATATCGTCGTTATTTTGTTATTATCATCGTTGTTATCGTCGTTATTATCGTCGTTATTATCGTCGATGTTATCGTCGTTATTATCGTCGTCATTATCGTCGTTTATATCGTCGTTATTATCGTCATTATCATCGTTGTTATCGTCGTTATTATCCTCATAATTATCGTCGTTAATATCGTCGTTATTTTGTCAATATCATCGTTGTTATCGTCGTTAATATCGTCATTATCATAGTTATTATCGTCGTAATTAACGTCAAAATTATCGTCGTTAATGTCGTCGTTATAATCGACGTATTATTATCGATGTTATCGTCGTTATTATCCTCATAATTATCGTCGTTATTTTGTCATTATCATCGGTGTTTTCATCGTTACTATCGTCGTTATTATCTTCGATATAACATTATTATCGTCGTTATAATCAACGTTAATATCATCCGTATTATCGTCGTTATTATCGTCGTTATTATCGTCGATATTATCGTCGTTATTATAGTCGTCATTATCGTCGCTATTATCGTCGCTATTATCATCGTTGTTATCGTCGTTATTATCCTCATAATTATCGTCTTTAATATCGTCATTATCATCGTTGTTTTCGACGTTATTGTCGTCAAAATTATCGTCGATAATGTCTTCGTTAATATCGTCGTTATTATCGTCGATATTATCGTCGTTATTATCGTCGTCATTATCGTCGTTAATATCGTCGTTATTATTGTCATTATCATCGTTGTTATCGTCGTTAATATCGTCATTATCATAGTTATTATCGTCAAAATTATCGTCGTTAATGTCGTCGTTATTATCGTCGATATTATCGTCATTATCATCGTTGTTATCGTCGTTAATATCGTCATTATCATAGTTATTATCGTCAAAATTATCGTCGTCAATGTCGTCGTTATTATCGTCGTTATTATCATTGTTGTTATCGTCATTATTATCCTCATAAATATCGTCGTCAATATCGACTTTATTTTGTCATTATCATCGCTATTTTCGTCGTTATTATCGTCGTTATTATCGTCGATATTTTCGTCGTTATTATCGTCGATATTATCGTCGTTATTATCGTCGTCATTATCGTCGTTAATATCGTCGCTATTATTGTCATTATCATCGTTGTTATCGTCGTTAATATCGTCATTATCATAGTTTTTATCGTCAAAATAATCGTCGTCAATGTCGTCGTTATTATCGTCATTATCATCGTTGTTATCGTCGTAATTATCCTTATAATTATCGTCGTTAATATGGTTGTTATTATCGTTATTATCATCGTTGTTATTGTCGTTATTATCCTCACAATTATCGTCGTTAATATCGTCGTTATTATCGTCATTGTCATCGTTGCTATCGTCGTTAATATCCTCATAATTATCGTCGTTATTATCGTCGTTATTATCGTCATTATCATCGTTGTTATCGTCGTTAATATCGTCATTATCAACGTTGTTCTTGTCGTTATTATCCTCAAAATTATCATCGTTATTTCCTCAATTTCATCGTTGTTATCGTCGTTATTATCGTCGTTATTATCTTCGATATAACGTTATTATCGTCGTTAAAATCAACGTTAATATCATCGCTATTATCGTCGTTATTATCGTCGTTATTATCATCGTTGTTATCGTCGTAATTATCCTTATAATTATCGTCGTTAATATGGTTGTTATTATCGTTATTATCATCGTTGTTATCGTCGTTATTATAGTCGTTATTATCGTCGATATTATCGTCGTTATTATCGTCGCCATTATCGTCGTTAATATCGTCGTTATTATTGTCATTATCATCGTTGTTATCGTCGTTATTAAATCGATATAACGTTATTATCGTCGTTATAATCAACGTTAATATCATCGCTATTATCGTCGTTATTATCGTCGTATTTATCTTCGATATAACGTTATTATCGTCGTAATAATCAACGTTAATATCATCGCTATTATCGTCGTTATTATCGTCGTTTTTATCGTCGATATTATCGTCATTATCATCGTTGTTATCGTCGTTATTATCGTCGCCATTATCGTCTTTAATATCGTCGTTATTATCGTTATTATCATCGTTGTTATCGTCGTTATTATCCTCATAATTATCGTCGGTAATATCGTCATTATTTCGTCATTGTCATCGTTGTTATCGTCGATATTATCGTCGTTATTATAGTCGTCATTATCACCGTTATTATCGTCGTTATTATCATTGTTGTTATCGTCGTTATTATCCTCATAATTATCGTCGTTAATATCGTCGTTATTTTGTCAATATCATCGTTGTTATCGTCTTTAATATCGTCATTAACATAGTTATTATCGTCAAAATTATCGTCGTTAATGTCGTCGTTATTATCGACGGCATTATCATCGTTGTTATCGTTGTTATTATCCTCATAATTATCGTCGTCAATGTCGTCGTTATTATCGTCGTTATTATCATCGTTGTTATCGTCGTTATTATCCTCATAATTATCGTCGTTAATATCGACGTTATTTTGTCATTATCATCGTTGTAATCGTCGTTAAAATCGTTGTTATTATCGTCGTTATTATCATCGTTGTTATCGTCGTTATTATCCTCATAATTATCGTCGTTAATATCGTCGTTATTTCGTCATTATCATCGTTGTTATCGTCGTTATTATCGTCGATATTATCGTCGTTATTATCGAGGCCATTATCGTCTTTAATATCGTCGTTATTATCGTTATTATCATCGTTGTTATCGTCGTTTTTATCCTCATAATTATCGTCGTTAATATCGACGATATTTTGTCATTATCATCGTTGTTATCCTCGATATTATCCTTATAATTATCGTCGTTATAATCAACGTTGATATCATCCGTATTATCGTCGTTATTATCGTCGCTATTATCGTCGAAATTATCGTCGTTATTATAGTTGTCATTATCGTCGTTATTATCGTCGAAATTATCGTCGTTATTATAGTCGTCATTATCGTCGTTATTATCGTCGTTATTATCATCGTTGTTATCGTCGTTATTATTTTCATAATTATCGTCTTTAATATCGTCGTTATTATCGTCATTATCATCGTTGTTTTCGTCTTTATTGTCGTCAAAATTATCGTCGATAATGTCGTCGTTAATATCGTTGTTATTATTGTCGTTATTACCGTCTTTATTATCATCGTTGTTATCGTCGTTATTATCCTCATAATTATCGTCGTTAAAATCGTCGTTATTTCGTCATTATCATCGTTGTTATCGTCGTTATTATCGTCGTTATTATCTTCGATATAACGTTTTTATCGTCTTATAATCAACGTTAATATCATCGCTATTATCGTCGTTATTTTCGTCGATATTATCGTCGTTATTATCGTCGATATTATCGTCGATATTATCGTCGTCATTATCGTCGTTAATATCGTCGTTATTATTGTCATTATCATCGTTGTTATCGTCGTTAATATCGTCATTATCATAGTTATTATCGTAAAAATTATCGTCGTCAATGTCGTCGTTATTATCGTCGATATTATCGTCGTTATTATAGTTGTCATTATCGTCGTTATTATCGTCGTTATTATCATCGTTATTATCATCGTTGTTATCGTCGTTATTATCCTCATAATTATCGTCGTTAATATCGACGTTATTTTTTCATTATCATCGTTGTTATCGTCGTTATTATCCTCATAATTATCGTCGTTAATATCGTCGTTATTTCGTCATTATCATCGTTGTTATCGTCGTTATTATCGTCGTTATTATCTTCGATATAACGTTATTATCGTCGTTATAATCAACGTTAATATCATCGCTATTATCGTCGTTATAATCGTCGTTATTTCGTCATTATCATCGATGTTATCGTCGTTATTATCGTCGTTATTATCTTCGATATAACGTTATTATCGTCGTTATAATCAACGTTAATATCATCGCTATTATCGTCGTTATTATCGTCGTTGTTATCGCCGATATTATCGTCGTTATTATCGTCATTATCATCGTTGTTATCGTCGTTATTATCCTCATAATTATCGTCGGTAATATCGTCATTATTTCGTCATTGTCATCGTTGTTATCGTCGATATTATCGTCGTTATTATAGTCGTCATTATCACCGTTATTATCGTCGTTATTATCATTGTTGTTATCGTCGTTATTATCCTCATAATTATCGTCGTTAATATCGTCGTTATTTTGTCAATATCATCGTTGTTATCGTCTTTAATATCGTCATTAACATAGTTATTATCGTCAAAATTATCGTCGTTAATGTCGTCGTTATTATCGACGGCATTATCATCGTTGTTATCGTTGTTATTATCCTCATAATTATCGTCGTTAATATCGTCGTTATTATCGTCGTTATTATCTTCGTTGTTATCGTCGTTATTATCCTCATAATTATCGTCGTTAATATCGTCGTTATTTCGTCATTATCATCGTTGTTTTCGTCGTCATTGTCGTCAAAATTATCGTCGATAATGTCGTCGTTAATATCGTCGTTATTATTGTCGTTATTATCCTCTTTATTATCATCGTTGTTATCGTCGTTATTATACTCATAATTATTGTCGTTAATATCGTCGTTATTTCGTCATTATCATCGTTGTTATCGTCGTTATTATCGTCGTTATTATCTTCATAATTATCGTCGTTAATATCGTCGTTATTTCGTCATTATCGTTGTTATTATCGTCGTTATTATCGTCGATATTATCGTCGTTATTATCGTCGATATTATCGTCGTTATTATCGTCGTCATTATCGTCGTTAATATCGTCGTTATTATTGTCATTATCATCGTTATTATCGTCGTTAATATCGTCATTATCATAGTTATTATCGTCAAAATTATCGTCGTTAATGTCGTCGTTATTATCGTCGATATTATAGTCGTTATTATAGTCGTCATTATCGTCGTTATTATCGTCGATATTATCGTCGTTATTTTCGTCGCCATTATCGTCTTTAATATCGTCGTTATTATCGTTATTATCATCGTTGTTATCGTCGTTATTATCCTTATAATTATCGTCGTTAATATCGTCGTTATTATCGTCATTTTCATAGTTGTTATCGTAGTTATTATCCTCATAATTATCGTCGTTAATATCGTCGTTATTTCGTCATTATCATCGTTGTTATCGTCGTTATTATCGTCGTTATTATCTTCGATATAACGTTATTATCGTCGTTATAATCAACGTTAATATCATCGCTATTATCATATAATAGCTATTATTGTTAGGACGTTAATGATATATAAGATATTAAAGACGATAATAACGACGATAATATCGACGATAATAACGACGAAATAACGACGATAACAACGATGATAATAACGATAATAACAACGATATTAACGACGATATTTATGAGGATAATAACGACGATAGCAACGATGATAATGACAAAATAACGTCGATATTAACGACGATAATTATGAGGATAATATCGACGACATTGACGACGATAATTTTGACGATAATAACTATGATAATGACGATATTAACGACGATAACAACGATGATAATGACAATAATATCTACGATTTTAACGACGATAATAACGACGATAATAACGACGATAATAGCGATGATATTAACGTTGATTATAACGCCGATAATAACCTAATATCGAAGATAATAACGACGATAATAACGACGATAACAACGATGATAATGACGAAATAACGACGATATTAAGGACGATAACAACGATGATAATGACGAAAAAACGACGATATTAACGACGATAATTATGAGGATAATAACAAAGATAACATCGATGAAAATGACGACAATAACGACGATATTAACGACGATAATTATGAGGATAATAACGACGATAACAACGATGATAATGACGATAATAACGACGATATTAACGACGATAATGACGACGATAATAACGACGACAATAACGACGATAATAACGACGAAATAACGACGATAACAACGATGATAATAACGATAATAACAACGATATTAACGACGATATTTATGAGGATAATAACGACGATAGCAACGATGATAATGACGATAATAACGACGACATTGACGACGATAATTTTGGCGATAATAACTATGGTAATGACTATATTAACGACGATAACAACGATGATAATGACAATAATATCTACGATTTTAACGACGATAATAACGACGATAATAACGACGATAATATCGACGATAATAACGACGATAATATCGACGATAATAACGACGATAATAGCGATGATATTAACGTTGATTATAACGCCGATAATAACGTTATATCGAAGATAATAACGACGATAATAACGACGATAACAACGATGATAATGACGAAATGACGACGATATTAACGACGATAATTATGAGGATAATAACGAAGATAACAACGATGAAAATGACGATAATAACGACGATAATATCGACGATAATAATGACGATAATAACAACGATAACAACGATGATAATGACAAAATAACGTCGATATTAACGACGATAATTATGAGGATAATAACGACGACATTGACGACGATAATTTTGACGATAATAACTATGATAATGACGATATTAACGACGATAACAACGATGATAATGACAATAATAACGACGATTTTAACGACGATAATAACGACGATAATAACGACGATAATATCGACGATAATAACGACGATAATATCGACGATAACGACGATAATAACGACGATAATAGCGATGATATTAACGTTGATTATAACGCCGATAATAACCTTATATCGAAGATAATAACGACGATAATAACGACGATTACAACGATGATAATGACGAAATAACGACGATATTAAGGACGATAATTATGAGGATAATAACGAAGATAACATCGATGAAAATGACGATAATAACAACGATATTAACGACGATATTTATGAGGATAATAACGACGATAGCAACGATGATAATGACAAAATAACGTCGATATTAACGACGATAATTATGAGGATAATATCGACGACATTGACGACGATAATTTTGACGATAATAACTATGATAATGACGATATTAACGACGATAACAACGATGATAATGACAATAATATCTACGATTTTAACGACGATAATAACGACGATAATAACGACGATAATATCGACGATAATAACATCGATAATATAAACGATAATAACGACGATAATAACGACGATAATAGCGATGATATTAACGTTGATTATAACGCCGATAATAACGTTATATCGAAGATAATAACGACGATAATAACGACGATAACAACGATGATAATGACGAAATAACGACGATATTAACGACGATAATTATGAGGATAATAACGAAGATAACAACGATGATAATAACTATAATAACGACGATATTAAAGACGATAATGGCGACGATAATAACGACGAAAATATCGACGATAATAACGACGATAATAACGACGATAACAACGATGATAATGATGACAATAACGACGATATTAACGACGATATTGACGACGATAATTTCAACAATAATAACTATGATAATGACGATATTAACGACGATAACAACGATTACAATAACGACGTAAATAACGACGATATTAACGACGATAATTATGAGGATAATAACGACGATAACAACGATGATAATACCGTCGATATTAACGACGACATTAACGACGATAATTTTGACGATATTAACTATGATAATGACGATATTAACGACGATAACAACGATGATAATGACAAAATAACATCGATATTAACGACGATAATTATGAGGATAATAACGAAGATAACAACGATGAAAATGACGATAATAACGACGATAATATCGACGATAATAATGACGATAATAAAACGATAACAACGATGATAATGACAAAATAACGTCGATATTAACGACGATAATTATGAGGATAATAACGACGACATTGACGACGATAATTTTGACGATAATAACTATGATAATGACGATATTAACGCCGATAACAACGATGATAATGACAATAATAACGACGATTTTAACGACGATAATAACGACGATAATAACGACGATAATATCGACGATAATAACATCGATAATATAAACGATAATAACGACGATAAGAACGACGATAATAGCGATGATAATAACGTTGATTATAACGCCGATAATAACGTTATATCGAAGATAATAACGACGATAATAACGACGATAATAACGATGATAATAATGATAATAACAACGATATTAACGACGATATTTATGAGGATAATAACGACGATAGCAACGATGATAATGACGATAATAACGACGACATTGACGAAGATAATTTTGACGATAATAACTATGATAATGACGATATTAACGACGATAACAACGATGATAATGACAATAATATCTACGATTTTAACGACGATAATAACGACGATAACAACGACGATAATATCGACGATAATAACGACGATAATATCGACGATAATAACGACGATAATAACGACGATAATAGCGATGACATTGACGTTGATTATAACGCCGATAATAACGTTATATCGAAGATAATAACGACGATAATAACGACGATAACAACGATGATAATGACGAAATAACGACGATATTAACGACGATAATTATGAGGATAATAACGAAGATAACAACGATGAAAATGACGATAATAACGACGATAATATCGACGATAATAATGACGATAATAACAACGATAACAACGATGATAATGACAAAATAGCGTCGATATTAACGACGATAATTATGAGGATAATAACGACGACATTGACGACGATAATTTTGACGATAATAACTATGATAATGACGATATTAACGACGATAACAACGATGATAATGACAATAATATCTACGATAATAACGACGATAATAACGACGATAATAACGACGATAATATCGACGATAATAACGACGATAATATCGACGATAATAACGACGATAATAGCGACGATAATAGCGATGATATTAACGTTGATTATAACGCCGTTAATAACGTTATATCGAAGATAATAACGACGATAATAACGACGATAACAACGATGATAATGACGAAATAACGACGATATTAACGACGATAATTATGAGGATAATAACGACGACATTGACGACGATAATTTTGACGATAATAACTATGATAATGACGATATTAACGACGATAACAACGATGATAATGACAGTAATAACGACGATTTTAACGACGATAATAACGACGATAATAACGATAATATCGACGATAATAACGACGATAATATCGACGATAATAACGACGATAATAACGACGATAATAGCGATGATATTAACGTTGATTATAACGCCGATAATAACCTAATATCGAAGATAATAACGACGATAATAACGACGATAATAACGACGATAATAATGATAATAACAACGATATTAACGACGATATTTATGAGGATAATAACGACGATAGCAACGATGATAATGACGATAATAACGACGACATTGACGAAGATAATTTTGACGATAATAACTATGATAATGACGATATTAACGACGATAACAACGATGATAATGACAATAATATCTACGATTTTAACGACGATAATAACGACGATAACAACGACGATAATATCGACGATAATAACGACGATAATATCGACGATAATAACGACGATAATAACGACGATAATAGCGATGACATTGACGTTGATTATAACGCCGATAATAACGTTATATCGAAGATAATAACGACGATAATAACGACGATAACAACGATGATAATGACGAAATAACGACGATATTAACGACGATAATTATGAGGATAATAACGAAGATAACAACGATGAAAATGACGATAATAACGACGATAATATCGACGATAATAATGACGATAATAACAACGATAACAACGATGATAATGACAAAATAGCGTCGATATTAACGACGATAATTATGAGGATAATAACGACGACATTGACGACGATAATTTTGACGATAATAACTATGATAATGACGATATTAACGACGATAACAACGATGATAATGACAATAATATCTACGATAATAACGACGATAATAACGACGATAATAACGACGATAATATCGACGATAATAACGACGATAATATCGACGATAATAACGACGATAATAGCGACGATAATAGCGATGATATTAACGTTGATTATAACGCCGTTAATAACGTTATATCGAAGATAATAACGACGATAATAACGACGATAACAACGATGATAATGACGAAATAACGACGATATTAACGACGATAATTATGAGGATAATAACGACGACATTGACGACGATAATTTTGACGATAATAACTATGATAATGACGATATTAACGACGATAACAACGATGATAATGACAGTAATAACGACGATTTTAACGACGATAATAACGACGATAATAACGATAATATCGACGATAATAACGACGATAATATCGACGATAATAACGACGATAATAACGACGATAATAGCGATGATATTAACGTTGATTATAACGCCGATAATAACGTTATATCGAAGATAATAACGACGATAATAACGACGATAATAACGATGATAATAATGATAATAACAACGATATTAACGACGATATTTATGAGGATAATAACGACGATAGCAACGATGATAATGACGATAATAACGACGACATTGACGAAGATAATTTTGACGATAATAACTATGATAATGACGATATTAACGACGATAACAACGATGATAATGACAATAATATCTACGATTTTAACGACGATAATAACGACGATAACAACGATGATAATGACGATAATAACGACGATAATAACGACGATAATAACGACGATAATAACGACGATAATAGCGATGACATTGACGTTGATTATAACGCCGATAATAACGTTATATCGAAGATAATAACGACGATAATAACGACGATAACAACGATGATAATGACGAAATAACGACGATATTAACGACGATAATTATGAGGATAATAACGAAGATAACAACGATGAAAATGACGATAATAACGACGATAATATCGACGATAATAATGACGATAATAACAACGATAACAACGATGATAATGACAAAATAGCGTCGATATTAACGACGATAATTATGAGGATAATAACGACGACATTGACGACGATAATTTTGACGATAATAACTATGATAATGACGATATTAACGACGATAACAACGATGATAATGACAATAATATCTACGATAATAACGACGATAATAACGACGATAATAACGACGATAATATCGACGATAATAACGACGATAATATCGACGATAATAACGACGATAATAGCGACGATAATAGCGATGATATTAACGTTGATTATAACGCCGTTAATAACGTTATATCGAAGATAATAACGACGATAATAACGACGATAACAACGATGATAATGACGAAATAACGACGATATTAACGACGATAATTATGAGGATAATAACGACGACATTGACGACGATAATTTTGACGATAATAACTATGATAATGACGATATTAACGCCGATAACAACGATGATAATGACAGTAATAACGACGATTTTAACGACGATAATAACGACGATAATAACGATAATATCGACGATAATAACGACGATAATATCGACGATAATAACGACGATAATAACGACGATAATAGCGATGATATTAACGTTGATTATAACGCCGATAATAACCTAATATCGAAGATAATAACGACGATAATAACGACGATAACAACGATGATAATAATGATAATAACAACGATATTAACGACGATATTTATGAGGATAATAACGACGAGAGCAACGATGATAATGACGATAATAACGACGACATTGACGAAGATAATTTTGACGATAATAACTATGATAATGACGATATTAACGACGATAACAACGATGATAATGACAATAATATCTACGATTTTAACGACGATAATAACGACGATAACAACGACGATAATATCGACGATAATAACGACGATAATATCGACGATAATAACGACGATAATAACGACGATAATAGCGATGACATTGACGTTGATTATAACGCCGATAATAACGTTATATCGAAGATAATAACGACGATAATAACGACGATAACAACGATGATAATGACGAAATAACGACGATATTAACGACGATAATTATGAGGATAATAACGAAGATAACAACGATGAAAATGACGATAATAACGACGATAATATCGACGATAATAATGACGATAATAACAACGATAACAACGATGATAATGACAAAATAGCGTCGATATTAACGACGATAATTATGAGGATAATAACGACGACATTGACGACGATAATTTTGACGATAATAACTATGATAATGACGATATTAACGACGATAACAACGATGATAATGACAATAATATCTACGATAATAACGACGATAATAACGACGATAATAACGACGATAATATCGACGATAATAACGACGATAATATCGACGATAATAACGACGATAATAGCGACGATAATAGCGATGATATTAACGTTGATTATAACGCCGTTAATAACGTTATATCGAAGATAATAACGACGATAATAACGACGATAACAACGATGATAATGACGAAATAACGACGATATTAACGACGATAATTATGAGGATAATAACGACGACATTGACGACGATAATTTTGACGATAATAACTATGATAATGACGATATTAACGCCGATAACAACGATGATAATGACAGTAATAACGACGATTTTAAAGACGATAATAACGACGATAATAACGATAATATCGACGATAATAACGACGATAATATCGACGATAATAACGACGATAATAACGACGATAATAGCGATGATATTAACGTTGATTATAACGCCGATAATAACCTAATATCGAAGATAATAACGACGATAATAACGACGATAATAACGATGATAATAACGATAATAACAACGATATTAACGACGATATTTATGAGGATAATAACGACGATAGCAACGATGATAATGACGATAATAACGACGACATTGACGAAGATAATTTTGACGATAATAACTATGATAATGACGATATTAACGACGATAACAACGATGATAATGACAATAATATCTACGATTTTAACGACGATAATAACGACGATAACAACGACGATAATATCGACGATAATAACGACGATAATATCGACGATAATAACGACGATAATAACGACGATAATAGCGATGACATTGACGTTGATTATAACGCCGATAATAACGTTATATCGAAGATAATAACGACGATAATAACGACGATAACAACGATGATAATGACGAAATAACGACGATATTAACGACGATAATTATGAGGATAATAACGAAGATAACAACGATGAAAATGACGATAATAACGACGATAATATCGACGATAATAATGACGATAATAACAACGATAACAACGATGATAATGACAAAATAGCGTCGATATTAACGACGATAATTATGAGGATAATAACGACGACATTGACGACGATAATTTTGACGATAATAACTATGATAATGACGATATTAACGACGATAACAACGATGATAATGACAATAATATCTACGATAATAACGACGATAATAACGACGATAATAACGACGATAATATCGACGATAATAACGACGATAATATCGACGATAATAACGACGATAATAGCGACGATAATAGCGATGATATTAACGTTGATTATAACGCCGTTAATAACGTTATATCGAAGATAATAACGACGATAATAACGACGATAACAACGATGATAATGACGAAATAACGACGATATTAACGACGATAATTATGAGGATAATAACGACGACATTGACGACGATAATTTTGACGATAATAACTATGATAATGACGATATTAACGCCGATAACAACGATGATAATGACAGTAATAACGACGATTTTAACGACGATAATAACGACGATAATAACGATAATATCGACGATAATAACGACGATAATATCGACGATAATAACGACGATAATAACGACGATAATAGCGATGATATTAACGTTGATTATAACGCCGATAATAACCTAATATCGAAGATAATAACGACGATAATAACGACGATAACAACGATGATAATGACGAAATAACGACGATATTAAGGACGATAACAACGATGATAATGACGAAAAAACGAAGATATTAACGACGATAATTATGAGGATAATAACAAAGATAACATCGATGAAAATGACGACAATAACGACGATATTAACGACGATAATTATGAGGATAATAACGACGATAACAACGATGATAATGACGATAATAACGACGATATTAACGACGATAATGACGACGATAATAACGACGACAATAACGACGATAATAACGACGAAATAACGACGATAACAACGATGATAATAACGATAATAACAACGATATTAACGACGATATTTATGAGGATAATAACGACGATAGCAACGATGATAATGACGATAATAACGACGACATTGACGACGATAATTTTGACGATAATAACTATGGTAATGACTATATTAACGACGATAACAACGATGATAATGACAATAATATCTACGATTTTAACGACGATAATAACGACGATAATAACGACGATAATATCGACGATAATAACGACGATAATATCGACGATAATAACGACGATAATAGCGATGATATTAACGTTGATTATAACGCCGATAATAACGTTATATCGAAGATAATAACGACGATAATAACGACGATAACAACGATGATAATGACGAAATGACGACGATATTAACGACGATAATTATGAGGATAATAACGAAGATAACAACGATGAAAATGACGATAATAACGACGATAATATCGACGATAATAATGACGATAATAACAACGATAACAACGATGATAATGACAAAATAACGTCGATATTAACGACGATAATTATGAGGATAATAACGACGACATTGACGACGATAATTTTGACGATAATAACTATGATAATGACGATATTAACGACGATAACAACGATGATAATGACAATAATAACGACGATTTTAACGACGATAATAACGACGATAATAACGACGATAATATCGACGATAATAACGACGATAATATCGACGATAACGACGATAATAACGACGATAATAGCGATGATATTAACGTTGATTATAACGCCGATAATAACCTTATATCGAAGATAATAACGACGATAATAACGACGATAACAACGATGATAATGACGAAATAACGACGATATTAAGGACGATAATTATGAGGATAATAACGAAGATAACATCGATGAAAATGACGATAATAACGACGATATTAACGACGATAATTATGAAAATAATAACGACGATAACAACGATGATAACAACGATGATAATAACGATAATAACAACGATATTAACGACGATAATTATGAGGATATTAACGACGATAACAACGATGATAATGACGATAATAACGACGACATTGACGACGATAATTTTGAGGATAATAACTATGATAATGACGATATTAACGACGATAACAAAGATGATAATGACAATAATAACGACAATATTAACGACGATAATGACGACGATAATAACGACGATAATAACGACGAAAATAACGACGATAATAACGACGATAATAGCGATGATATTAACGTTGATTATAACGACGATAATAACGTTATATCGAAGGTAATAACGACGATAATAACGACGATAACAACGATGATAATGACGAATAACGACGATATTAACGACGATAATTATGAGGATAAAAACGAAGATAACATCGATGAAAATGACGATAATAACGACGATAATATCGACGATAATAATGACAATAATAACAACGATAACAACGATGATAATGACAAAATAACGTCGATATTAACGACGATAATTATGAGGATAATAACGACGACATTGACGACGATAATTTTGACGATAATAACTATGATAATGACGATATTAACGACGATAACAACGATGATAATGACAATAATATCTACGATTTTAACGACGATAATAACGACGATTATAACGACGATAATATCGACGATAATAACGATGATAATATCGACGATAATAACGACGATAAAAACGACGATAATAGCGATGATATTAACGTTGATTATAACGCCGATAATAACGTTATATCGAAGATAATAACGACGATAATAACGACGATAACAACGATGATAATGACGAAATAACGACGATATTAACGACGATAATTATGAGGATAATAGCGAAGATAACAACGATGAATATGACGATAATAACGACGATAATATCGACGATAATAATGACAATAATAACAACGATAACAACGATGATAATGACAAAATAACGTCGATATTAACGACGATAATTATGAGGATAATAACGACGACATTGACGACGATAATTTTGACGATAATAACTATGATAATGACGATATTAACGACGATAACAACGATGGTAATGACAATAATATCTACGATTTTAACGACGATAATAACGACGATAATAACGACGATAATATCGACGATAATAACGACGATAATAACGACGATAATAGCGATGATATTAACGTTGATTATAACGCCGTTAATAACGTTATATCGAAGATAATAACGACGATAATAACGACGATAACAACGATGATAATGACGAAATAACGACGATACTAACGACGATAATTATGAGGATAATAACGACGACATTGACGACGATAATTTTGACGATAATAACTATGATAATGACGATATTAACGCCGATAACAACGATGATAATGACAATAATAACGACGATTTTAACGACGATAATAACGACGATAATAACGATAATATCGACGATAATAACGACGATAATATCGACGATAATAACGACGATAATAACGACGATAATAACGATGATATTAACATTGATTATAACGCCGATAATAACGTTATATCGAAGATAATAACGACGATAATAACGACGATAACAACGATGATAATGACGAAATAACGACGATATTAACGACGATAATTTTGACGATAATAACTATGATAATGACGATATTAACGACGATAACAACGATGATAATGACAATAATATCTACGATTTTAACGACGATAATAACGACGATACTAACGACGATAATATCGACGATAATAACGACGATAATATCGACGATAATAACGACGATAATAACGACGATAATAACGATGATATTAACATTGATTATAACGCCGATAATAACGTTATATCGAAGATAATAACGACGATAATAACGACGATAACAACGATGATAATGACGAAATAACGACGATATTAACGACGATAATTATGAGGATAATAACGAAGATAACAACGATGAAAATGACAATAATAACGACGATAATATCGACGACAATAATGACGATAATAACAACGATAACAACGATGATAATGACAAAATAACGTCGATATTAACGACGATAATTATGAGGATAATAACGACGACATTGACGACGATAATTTTGACAATAATAACTATGATAATGACGATATTAACGACGATAACAACGATGATAATGACAATAATATCTACGATTTTAACGACGATAATAACGACGATAATAACGACGATAATATCGACGATAATAACGACGATAATATCGACGATAATAACGACGATAATAACGACGATAATAGCGATGATATTGACGTTGATTATAACGCCGATAATAACGTTATATCGAAGATAATAACGACGATAATAACGACGATAACAACGATGATAATGACGAAGTAACGACGATATTAACGACGATAATTATGAGGATAATAACGAAGATAACAACGATGAAAATGACGATAATAACGACGATAATATCGACGATAATAATGACGATAATAACAACGATAACAACGATGATAATGACAAAATAACGTCGATATTAACGACGATAATTATGAGGATAATAACGACGACATTGACGACGATAATTTTGACGATAATAACTATGATAATGACGATATTAACGCCGATAACAACGATGATAATGACAATAATAACGACGATTTTATCGACGATAATAACGACGATAATAACGACGATAATATCGATGATAATAACGACGATAATATCGACGATAACGACGATAATAACGACGATAATAGCGATGATATTAACGTTGATTATAACGCCGATAATAACGTTATATCGAAGATAATAACGACGATAATAACGACGATAACAACGATGATAATGACGAAATAACAACGATATTAACGACGATAATTATGAGGATAATAACGAAGATAACAACGATGAAAATGACGATAATAACGACGATAATATCGACGATAATAATGACGATAATAACAACGATAACAACGATGATAATGACAAAATAACGTCGATATTAACGACGATAATTATGAGGATAATAACGACGATAACAACGATGATAATAACTATAATAACGACGATATTAAAGACGATAATGGCGACGATAATAACGACGATAATATCGACGATAATAACGACGAAATAACGACGATGACAACGATGATAATAACGATAATAACGACGACATTGACGACGATAAATTTGACGATAATAACTATGATAATGACGATATTAACGCCGATAACAACGATGATAATGACAATAATAACGACGATTTTAACGACGATAATAACGACGATAATAACGACGATAATATCGACGATAATAACGACGATAATATCGACGATAATAACGACGATAATAACGACGATAATAGCGATGATATTATCGTTGATTATAACGCCGATAATAACGTTATATCGAAGATAATAACGACGATAATAACGACGATAACAACGATGATAATGACGAAATAACGACGATATTAACGACGATAATTATGAGGATAATAACGAAGATAACAACGATGAAAATGACGATAATAACGACGATAATATCGACGATAATAATGTCGATAATAACAACGATAACAACGATGATAATGACAAAATAACGTCGATATTAACGACGATAATTATGAGGATAATAACGACGACATTGACGACGATAATTTTGACGATAATAACTATGATAATGACGATATTAACGCCGATAACAACGATGATAATGACAATAATAACGACGATTTTAACGACGATAATAACGACGATAATATCGACGATAATAACGACGATAATATCGACGATAATAACGACGATAATAACGACGATAATAGCGATGATATTAACGTTGATTATAACGCCGATAATAATGTTATATCGAAGATAATAACGACGATAATAACGGCGATAACAACGATGATAATGACGAAATAACGACGATATTAAGGACGATAACAACGATGATAATAACTATAATAACGACGATAATAAAGACGATAATGGCGACCATAATAACGACGATAATAACTATGATAATGACGATATTAACGACGATAACAACGATGATAATGACAATAATATCTACGATTTTAACGACGTTAATAACGACGATAATAACGACGATAATATCGACGATAATAACGACGATAATATCGACGATAATAACGACGATAATAACGACGATAATAGCGATGATATTATCGTTGATTATAACGCCGATAATAACGTTATATCGAAGATAATAACGAAGATAATAACGACGATAACAACGATGATAATGACGAAATAACGACGATATTAACGACGATAATTATGAGGATAATAACGAAGATAACAACGATGAAATTGACGATAATAACGACGATAATATCGACGATAATAATGACGATAATAACAACGATAACAACGATGATAATGACAAAATAACGTCGATATTAACGACGATAATTATGAGGATAATAACGACGACATTGACGACGATAATTTTGACGATAATAACTATGATAATGACGATATTAACGACGATAACAACGATGATAATGACAATAATATCTACGATTTTAACGACGATAATAACGACGATAATAACGACGATAATATCGACGATAATAACGACGATAATATCGACGATAATAACGACGATAATAACGACGATAATAGCGATGATATTGACGTTGATTATAACGCCGATAATAACGTTATATCGAAGATAATAACGACGATAATAACGACGATAACAACGATGATAATGACGAAGTAACGACGATATTAACGACGATAATTATGAGGATAATAACGAAGATAACAACGATGAAAATGACGATAATAACGACGATAATATCGACGATAATAATGACGATAATAACAACGATAACAACGATGATAATGACAAAATAACGTCGATATTAACGACGATAATTATGAGGATAATAACGACGATAACAACGATGATAATAACTATAATAACGACGATATTAAAGACGATAATGGCGACGATAATAACGACGATAATATCGACGATAATAACGACGAAATAACGACGATGACAACGATGATAATATCGATAATAACGACGACATTGACGACGATAAATTTGACGATAATAACTATGATAATGACGATATTAACGCCGATAACAACGATGATAATGACAATAATAACGACGATTTTAACGACGATAATAACGACGATAATAACGACGATAATATCGACGATAATAACGACGATAATATCGACGATAATAACGACGATAATAACGACGATAATAGCGATGATATTATCGTTGATTATAACGCCGATAATAACGTTATATCGAAGATAATAACGAAGATAATAACGACGATAACAACGATGATAATGACGAAATAACGACGATATTAACGACGATAATTATGAGGATAATAACGAAGACAACAACGATGAAATTGACGATAATAACGACGATAATATCGACGATAATAATGACGATAATAACAACGATAACAACGATGATAATGACAAAATAACGTCGATATTAACGACGATAATTATGAGGATAATAACGACGACATTGACGACGATAATTTTGACGATAATAACTATGATAATGACGATATTAACGCCGATAACAACGATGATAATGACAATAATAACGACGATTTTAACGACGATAATAACGACGATAATAACGACGATAATATCGACGATAATAACGACGATAATATCGACGATAATAACGACGATAATAACGACGATAATAGCGATGATATTAACGTTGATTATAACGCCGATAATAATGTTATATCGAAGATAATAACGACGATAATAACGACGATAACAACGATGATAATGACGAAATAACGACGATATTAAGGACGATAACAACGATGATAATAACTATAATAACGACGATATTAAAGACGATAATGGCGACGATAATAACGACGATAATAACTATGATAATGACGATATTAACGACGATAACAACGATGATAATGACAATAATATCTACGATTTTAACGACGATAATAACGACGATAATAACGACGATAATATCGACGATAATAACGACGATAATATCGACGATAATAACGACGATAATAACGACGATAATAGCGATGATATTAACGTTGATTAGAACGCCTATAATAACGTTATATCGAAGATAATAACGACGATAATAACGACGATAACAACGATGATAATGACGAAATAACGACGATATTAACGACGATAATTATGAGGATAATAACGAAGATAACAACGATGAAAATGACGATAATAACGACGATAATATCGACGATAATAATGACGATAATAACAACGATAACATCGATGATAATGACAAAATAACGTCGATATTAACGACGATAATTATGAGGATAATAACGACGACATTGACGACGATAATTTTGACGATAATAACTATGATAATGACGATATTAACGACGATAACAACGATGATAATGACAATAATATCTACGATTTTAACGACGATAATAACGACGATAATAACGACGATAATATCGACGATAATAACGACGATAATATCGACGATAATAACGACGATAATAACGACGATAATAGCGATGATATTGACGTTGATTATAACGCCGATAATAACGTTATATCGAAGATAATAACGACGATAATAACGACGATATCAACGATGATAATGACGAAGTAACGACGATATTAACGACGATAATTATGAGGATAATAACGAAGATAACAACGATGAAAATGACGATAATAACGACGATAATATCGACGATAATAATGACGATAATAACAACGATAACAACGATGATAATGACAAAATAACGTCGATATTAACGACGATAATTATGAGGATAATAACGACGACATTGACGACGATAATTTTGACGATAATAACTATGATAATGACGATATTAACGCCGATAACAACGATGATAATGACAATAATAACGACGATTTTATCGACGATAATAACGACGATAATAACGACGATAATATCGACGATAATAACGACGATAATATCGACGATAACGACGATAATAACGACGATAATAGCGATGATATTAACGTTGATTATAACGCCGATAATAACGTTATATCGAAGATAATAACGACGATAATAACGACGATAACAACGATGATAATGACGAAATAACAACGATATTAACGACGATAATTATGAGGATAATAACGAAGATAACAACGATGAAAATGACGATAATAACGACGATAATATCGACGATAATAATGACGATAATAACAACGATAACAACGATGATAATGACAAAATAACGTCGATATTAACGACGATAATTATGAGGATAATAACGACGATAACAACGATGATAATAACTATAATAACGACGATATTAAAGACGATAATGGCGACGATAATAACGACGATAATATCGACGATAATAACGACGAAATAACGACGATGACAACGATGATAATAACGATAATAACGACGACATTGACGACGATAATTTTGACGATAATAACTATGATAATGACGATATTAACGACGATAACAACGATGATAATGACAATAATATCTACGATTTTAACGACGATAATAACGACGATACTAACGACGATAATATCGACGATAATAACGACGATAATATCGACGATAATAACGACGATAATAACGACGATAATAGCGATGATATTAACGTTGATTATAACGCCGATAATAACGTTATATCGAAGATAATAACGACGATAATAACGACGATAATAGCGATGATATTAACGTTGATTATAACGCCGATAATAACGTTATATCGAAGATAATAACGACGATAATAACGACGATAACAACGATGATAATGACGAAATAACGACGATATTAACGACGATAATTATGAGGATAATAACGAAGATAACAACGATGAAAATGACGAAAATAACGACGATATTATCGACGTTAATAATGACGATAATAACAACGATAACAACGATGATAATGACAAAATAACGTCGATATTAACGACGATAATTATGAGGATAATAACGACGACATTGACGACGATAATTTTGACGATAATAACTATGATAATGACGATATTAACGCCGATAACAACGATGATAATGACAATAATAACGACGATTTTAACGACGATAATAACGACGATAATAACGACGATAATATCGACGATAATAACGACGATAATATCGACGATAACGACGATAATAACGACGATAATAGCGATGATATTAACGTTGATTATAACGCCGATAATAACGTTATATCGAAGATAATAACGACGATAATAACGACGATAACAACGATGATAATGACGAAATTACGACGATAATTATGAGGATAATAACGAAGATAACAACGATGATAATGACGATAATAACGACGATAATATCGACGATAATAATGACGATAATAACAACGATAACAACGATGATAATGACAAAATAACGTCGATATTAACGACGATAATTATGAGGATAATAACGACGACATTGACGACGATAATTTTGACGATAATAATTATGATAATGACGATATTAACGCCGATAACAACGATGATAATGACAATAATAACGACGATTTTAACGACGATAATAACGACTATAATAACGACGATAATATCGACGATAATATCGACGATAATATCGACGATAATAATGACGATAATAACGACGATAATAGCGATGATATTAACGTTGATTATAACACCGATAATAACGTTATATCGAAGATAATAACGACGATAATAACGACGATAACAACGATGATAATGACGAAATAACGACGATATTAAGGACGATAACAACGATGATAATGACGAAAAAACGGCGATATTAACGACGATAATTATGAGGATAATAACAAAGATAACATCGATGAAAATGACGACAATAACGACGATATTAACGACGATAATTATGAGGATAATAACGACGATAACAACGATAATAATGACGATAATAACGACGATATTAACGACGATAATGACGACGATAATAACGACGATAATAACGACGAAAATAACGACGATAATAACGACGATAATATCGACGATAATAACGACGAAATAACGACGATAACAACGATGATAATAACGATAATAACAACGATATTAACGACGATATTTATGAGGATAATAACGACGATAGCAATGATGATAATGACGATAATAACGACGACATTGACGACGATAATTTTGACGATAATAACTATGATAATGACGATATTAACGACGATAACAACGATGATAATGACAATAATATCTACGATTTTAACGACGATAATAACGACGATACTAACGACGATAATATCGACGATAATAACGACGATAATATCGACGATAATAACGACGATAATAACGACGATAATAACGATGATATTAACGTTGATTATAACGCCGATAATAACGTTATATCGAAGATAATAACGACGATAATAACGACGATAACAACGATGATAATGACGAAATAACGACGATATTAACGACGATAATTATGAGGATAATAACGAAGATAACAACGATGAAAATGACAATAATAACGACGATAATATCGACGATAATAATGACGATAATAACAACGATAACAACGATGATAATGACAAAATAACGTCGATATTAACGACGATAATTATGAGGATAATAACGACGACATTGACGACGATATTTTTGACGATAATAACTATGATAATGACGATATTAACGCCGATAACAACGATGATAATGACAATAATAACGACGATTTTATCGACGATAATAACGACGATAATAACGACGATAACATCGATGATAATAACGACGATAATATCAACGATAACGACGATAATAACGACGATAATAGCGATGATATTAACGTTGATTATAACGCCGATAATAACGTTATATCGAAGATAATAACGACGATAATAACGACGATAACAACGATGATAATGACGAAATAACGACGATATTAACGACGATAATTATGAGGATAATAACGAAGATAACAACGATGAAAATGACGATAATAACGACGATAATATCGACGATAATAATGACGATAATAACAACGATAACAACGATGATAATGACAAAATAACGTCGATATTAACGACGATAATTATGAGGATAATAACGACGATAACAACGATGATAATAACTATAATAACGACGATATTAAAGACGATAATGGCGACGATAATAACGACGATAATATCGACGATAATAACGACGAAATAACGACGATGACAACGATGATAATAACGATAATAACGACGACATTGACGACGATAAATTTGACGATAATAACTATGATAATGACGATATTAACGCCGATAACAACGATGATAATGACAATAATAACGACGATTTTAACGACGATAATAACGACGATAATAACGACGATAATATCGACGATAATAACGACAATAATATCGACGATAATAACGACGATAATAACGACGATAATAGCGATGATATTATCGTTGATTATAACGCCGATAATAACGTTATATCGAAGATAATAACGACGATAATAACGACGATAACAACGATGATAATGACGAAATAACGACGATATTAACGACGATAATTATGAGGATAATAACGAAGATAACAACGATGAAAATGACGATAATAACGACGATAATATCGACGATAATAATGACGATAATAACAACGATAACAACGATGATAATGACAAAATAACGTCGATATTAACGACGATAACAACGATGATAATAACTATAATAACGACGATATTAAAGACGATAATGGCGACGATAATAACGACGATATTAACTATGATAATGACGATATTAACGACGATAACAACGATGATAATGACAATAATATCTACGATTTTAACGACGATAATAACGACGATAATAACGACGATAATATCGACGATAATAACGACGATAATATCGACGATAATAACGACGATAATAACGACGATAATAACGACGATAATAACGACGATAATAGCGATGATATTGACGTTGATTATAACGCCGATAATAACGTTATATCGAAGATAATAACGACGATAATAACGACGATAACAACGATGATAATGACGAAGTAACGACGATATTAACGACGATAATTATGAGGATAATAACGAAGATAACAACGATGAAAATGACGATAATAACGACGATAATATCGACGATAATAATGACGATAATAACAACGATAACAACGATGATAATGACAAAATAACGTCGATATTAACGACGATAATTATGAGGATAATAACGACGACTTTGACGACGATAATTTTGACGATAATAACTATGATAATGACGATATTAACGCCGATAACAACGATGATAATGACAATAATAACGACGATTTTATCGACGATAATAACGACGATAATAACGACGATAATATCGACGATAATAACGACGATAATATCGACGATAACGACGATAATAACGACGATAATAGCGATGATATTAACGTTGATTATAACGCCGATAATAACGTTATATCGAAGATAATAACGACGATAATAACGACGATAACAACGATGATAATGACGAAATAACAACGATATTAACGACGATAATTATGAGGATAATAACGAAGATAATAACGATGAAAATGACGATAATAACGACGATAATATCGACGATAATAATGACGATAATAACAACGATAACAACGATGATAATGACAAAATAACGTCGATATTAACGACGATAATTATGAGGATAATAACGACGATAACAGCGATGATAATAACTATAATAACGACGATATTAAAGACGATAATGGCGACGATAATAACGACGATAATATCGACGATAATAACGACGAAATAACGACGATGACAACGATGATAATAACGATAAGAACGACGACATTGACGGCGATAATTTTGACGATAATAACTATGATAATGACGATATTAACGACGATAACAACGATGATAATGACAATAATATCTACGATTTTAACGACGATAATAACGACGATACTAACGACGATAATATCGACGATAATAACGACGATAATATCGACGATAATAACGACGATAATAACGACGATAATAACGATGATATTAACGTTGATTATAACGCCGATAATAACGTTATATCGAAGATAATAACGACGATAATAACGACGATAACAACGATGATAATGACGAAATAACGACGATATTAACGACGATAATTATGAGGATAATAACGAAGATAACAACGATGAAAATGACAATAATAACGACGATAATATCGACGATAATAATGACGATAATAATAACGATAACAACGATGATAATGACAAAATAACGTCGATATTAACGACGATAATTATGAGGATAATAACGACGACATTGACGACGATAATTTTGACGATAATAACTATGATAATGACGATATTAACGACGATAACAACGATGATAATGACAATAATATCTACGATTTTAACGACGATAATAACGACGATAATAACGACGATAATATCGACGATAATAACGACGATAATATCGACGATAATAACGACGATAATAACGACGATAATAGCGATGATATTGACGTTGATTATAACGCCGATAATAACGTTATATCGAAGATAATAACGACGATAATAACGACGATAACAACGATGATAATGACGAAGTAACGACGATATTAACGACGATAATTATGAGGATAATAACGAAGATAACAACGATGAAAATGACGATAATAACGACGATAATATCGACGATAATAATGACGATAATAACAACGATAACAACGATGATAATGACAAAATAACGTCGATATTAACGACGATAATTATGAGGATAATAACGACGACATTGACGACGATAATTTTGACGATAATAACTATGATAATGACGATATTAACGCCGATAACAACGATGATAATGACAATAATAACGACGATTTTATCGACGATAATAACGACGATAATAACGACGATAATATCGACGATAATAACGACGATAATATCGACGATAACGACGATAATAACGACGATAATAGCGATGATATTAACGTTGATTATAACGCCGATAATAACGTTATATCGAAGATAATAACGACGATAATAACGACGATAACAACGATGATAATGACGAAATAACAACGATATTAACGACGATAATTATGAGGATAATAACGAAGATAACAACGATGAAAATGACGATAATAACGACGATAATATCGACGATAATAATGACGATAATAACAACGATAACAACGATGATAATGACAAAATAACGTCGATATTAACGACGATAATTATGAGGATAATAACGACGATAACAACGATGATAATAACTATAATAACGACGATATTAAAGACGATAATGGCGACGATAATATCGACGATAATAACGACGAAATAACGACGATGACAACGATGATAATAACGATAATAACGACGACACTGACGACGATAAATTTGACGATAATAACTATGATAATGACGATATTAACGCCGATAACAACGATGATAATGACAATAATAACGACGATTTTAACGACGATAATAACGACGATAATAACGACGATAATATCGACGATAATAACGACGATAATATCGACGATAATAACGACGATAATAACGACGATAATAGCGATGATATTAACGTTGATTATAACGCCGATAATAATGTTATATCGAAGATAATAACGACGATAATAACGGCGATAACAACGATGATAATGACGAAATAACGACGATATTAAGGACGATAACAACGATGATAATAACTATAATAACGACGATAATAAAGACGATAATGGCGACGATAATAACGACGATAATAACTATGATAATGACGATATTAACGACGATAACAACGATGATAATGACAATAATATCTACGATTTTAACGACGATAATAACGACGATAATAACGACGATAATATCGACGATAATAACGACGATAATATCGACGATAATAACGACGATAATAACGACGATAATAGCGATGATATTAACGTTGATTAGAACGCCTATAATAACGATATATCGAAGATAATAACGACGATAATAACGACGATAACAACGATGATAATGACGAAGTAACGACGATATTAACGACGATAATTATGAGGATAATAACGAAGATAACAACGATGAAAATGACGATAATAACGACGATAATATCGACGATAATAATGACGATAATAACAACGATAACAACGATGATAATGACAAAATAACGTCGATATTAACGACGATAATTATGAGGATAATAACGACGACATTGACGACGATAATTTTGACGATAATAACCATGATAATGACGATATTAACGCCGATAACAACGATGATAATGACAATAATAACGACGATTTCATCGACGATAATAACGACGATAATAACGACGATAATATCGACGATAATAACGACGATAATATCGACGATAACGACGATAATAACGACGATAATAGCGATGATATTAACGTTGATTATAACGCCGATAATAACGTTATATCGAAGATAATAACGACGATAATAACGACGATAACAACGATGATATTGACGAAATAACGACGATATTAAGGACGATAACAACGATGATAATAACTATAATAACGACGATAATAAAGACGATAATGGCGACGATAATAACGACGATAATAACTATGATAATGACGATATTAACGACGATAACAACGATGATAATGACAATAATATCTACGATTTTAACGACGATAATAACGACGATAATAACGACGATAATATCGACGATAATAACGACGATAATATCGACGATAATAACGACGATAATAACGACGATAATAGCGATGATATTAACGTTGATTAGAACGCCTATAATAACGATATATCGAAGATAATAACGACGATAATAACGACGATAACAACGATGATAATGACGAAGTAACGACGATATTAACGACGATAATTATGAGGATAATAACGAAGATAACAACGATGAAAATGACGATAATAACGACGATAATATCGACGATAATAATGACGATAATAACAACGATAACAACGATGATAATGACAAAATAACGTCGATATTAACGACGATAATTATGAGGATAATAACGACGACATTGACGACGATAATTTTGACGATAATAACCATGATAATGACGATATTAACGCCGATAACAACGATGATAATGACAATAATAACGACGATTTCATCGACGATAATAACGACGATAATAACGACGATAATATCGACGATAATAACGACGATAATATCGACGATAACGACGATAATAACGACGATAATAGCGATGATATTAACGTTGATTATAACGCCGATAATAACGTTATATCGAAGATAATAACGACGATAATAACGACGATAACAACGATGATATTGACGAAATAACAACGATATTAACGACGATAATTATGAGGATAATAACGAAGATAACAACGATGAAAATGACGATAATAACGACGATAATATCGACGATAATAATGACGATAATAACAACGATAACAACGATGATAATGACAAAATAACGTCGATATTAACGACGATAATTATGAGGATAATAACGACGATAACAGCGATGATAATAACTATAATAACGACGATATTAAAGACGATAATGGCGACGATAATAACGACGATAATATCGACGATAATAACGACGAAATAACGACGATGACAACGATGATAATAACGATAATAACGACGACATTGACGACGATAATTTTGACGATAATAACTATGATAATGACGATATTAACGCCGATAACAACGATGATAATGACAATAATAACGACGATTTTAACGACGATAATAACGACGATAATAACGACGATAATATCGACGATAATAACGACGATAATATCGACGATAATAACGACGATAATAACGACGATAATAGCGATGATATTAACGTTGATTATAACGCCGATAATAACGTTATATCGAAGATAATAACGACGATAATAACGACGATGACAACGATGATAATGACGAAATAACGACGATATTAACGACGATAATTATGAGGATAATAACGAAGATAACAACGATGAAAATGACGATAATAACGACGATAATATCGACGATAATAATGACGATAATAACAACGATAACAACGATGATAATGACAAAATAACGTCGATATTAACGACGATAATTATGAGGATAATAACGACGACATTGACGACGATAATTTTGACGATAATAACTATGATAATGACGATATTAACGCCGATAACAACGATGATAATGACAATAATAACGACGATTTTAACGACGATAATAACGACGATAATAACGACGATAATTTCGACGATAATAACGACGATAATATCGACGACAATAACGACGATAATAACGACGATAATAGCGATGATATTAACGTTGATTATAACGCCGATAATAACGTTATATCGAAGATAATAACGACGAAATAACGACGATAACAACGATGATAATGACGAAATAACGACGATATTAACGACGATAATTATGAGTATAATAACGAAGATAACAACGATGAAAATGACGATAATAACGACGATAATATCGACGATAATAATGACGATAATAACAACGATAACAACGACGATAATGACAAAATAACGTCGATATTAACGACGATAATTATGAGGATAATAACGACGACATTGACGACGATAATTTTGACGATAATAACTATGATAATGACGATATTAACGCCGATAACAACGATGATAATGACAATAATAACGACGATTTTAACGACGATAATAACGACGATAATAACGACGATAATATCGACGATAATAACGACGATAATATCGACGATAATAACGACGATAATAACGACGATAATAGCGATGATATTGACGTTGATTATAACGCCGATAATAACGTTATATCGAAGATAATAACGACGATAATAACGACGATAATAGCGATGATATTAACGTTGATTAGAACGCCTATAATAACGATATATCGAAGATAATAACGACGATAATAACGACGATAACAACGATGATAATGACGAAGTAACGACGATATTAACGACGATAATTATGAGGATAATAACGAAGATAACAACGATGAAAATGACGATAATAACGACGATAATATCGACGATAATAATGACGATAATAACAACGATAACAACGATGATAATGACAAAATAACGTCGATATTAACGACGATAATTATGAGGATAATAACGACGACATTGACGACGATAATTTTGACGATAATAACCATGATAATGACGATATTAACGCCGATAACAACGATGATAATGACAATAATAACGACGATTTCATCGACGATAATAACGACGATAATAACGACGATAATATCGACGATAATAACGACGATAATATCGACGATAACGACGATAATAACGACGATAATAGCGATGATATTAACGTTGATTATAACGCCGATAATAACGTTATATCGAAGATAATAACGACGATAATAACGACGATAACAACGATGATATTGACGAAATAACAACGATATTAACGACGATAATTATGAGGATAATAACGAAGATAACAACGATGAAAATGACGATAATAACGACGATAATATCGACGATAATAATGACGATAATAACAACGATAACAACGATGATAATGACAAAATAACGTCGATATTAACGACGATAATTATGAGGATAATAACGACGATAACAGCGATGATAATAACTATAATAACGACGATATTAAAGACGATAATGGCGACGATAATAACGACGATAATATCGACGATAATAACGACGAAATAACGACGATGACAACGATGATAATAACGATAATAACGACGACATTGACGACGATAATTTTGACGATAATAACTATGATAATGACGATATTAACGCCGATAACAACGATGATAATGACAATAATAACGACGATTTTAACGACGATAATAACGACGATAATAACGACGATAATATCGACGATAATAACGACGATAATATCGACGATAATAACGACGATAATAACGACGATAATAGCGATGATATTAACGTTGATTATAACGCCGATAATAACGTTATATCGAAGATAATAACGACGATAATAACGACGATGACAACGATGATAATGACGAAATAACGACGATATTAACGACGATAATTATGAGGATAATAACGAAGATAACAACGATGAAAATGACGATAATAACGACGATAATATCGACGATAATAATGACGATAATAACAACGATAACAACGATGATAATGACAAAATAACGTCGATATTAACGACGATAATTATGAGGATAATAACGACGACATTGACGACGATAATTTTGACGATAATAACTATGATAATGACGATATTAACGCCGATAACAACGATGATAATGACAATAATAACGACGATTTTAACGACGATAATAACGACGATAATAACGACGATAATTTCGACGATAATAACGACGATAATATCGACGACAATAACGACGATAATAACGACGATAATAGCGATGATATTAACGTTGATTATAACGCCGATAATAACGTTATATCGAAGATAATAACGACGAAATAACGACGATAACAACGATGATAATGACGAAATAACGACGATATTAACGACGATAATTATGAGTATAATAACGAAGATAACAACGATGAAAATGACGATAATAACGACGATAATATCGACGATAATAATGACGATAATAACAACGATAACAACGACGATAATGACAAAATAACGTCGATATTAACGACGATAATTATGAGGATAATAACGACGACATTGACGACGATAATTTTGACGATAATAACTATGATAATGACGATATTAACGCCGATAACAACGATGATAATGACAATAATAACGACGATTTTAACGACGATAATAACGACGATAATAACGACGATAATATCGACGATAATAACGACGATAATATCGACGATAATAACGACGATAATAACGACGATAATAGCGATGATATTGACGTTGATTATAACGCCGATAATAACGTTATATCGAAGATAATAACGACGATAATATCGACGATAACAACGATGATAATGACGAAATAACGACGATATTAACGACGATAATTATGAGTATAATAACGAAGATAACAACGATGAAAATGACGATAATAACGACGATAATATCGACGATAATAATGACGATAATAACAACGATAACAACGATGATAATGACAAAATAACGTCGATATTAACGACGATAATTATGAGGATAATAACGACGACATTGACGACGATAATTTTGACGATAATAACTATGATAATGACGATATTAACGACGATAACAACGATGATAATGACAATAATATCTACGATTTTAACGACGATAATAACGACGATAATAACGACGATAATATCGACGATAATAACGACGATAATATCGACGATAATAACGACGATAATAACGACGATAATAGCGATGATATTGACGTTGATTATAACGCCGATAATAACGTTATATCGAAGATAATAACGACGATAATAACGACGATAACAACGATGATAATGACGAAATAACGACGATATTAACGACGATATTTATGAGGATAATAACGACGATAGCAACGATGATAATGACGATAATAACGACGACATTGACGACGATAATTTTGACGATAATAACTATGATAATGACGATATTAACGACGATAACAACGATGATAATGACAATAATATCTACGATTTTAACGACGATAATAACGACGATAATAACGACGATAATATCGACGATAATAACGACGATAATATCGACGATAATAACGACGATAATAACGACGATAATAGCGATGATATTAACGTTGATTATAACGCCGATAATAACGTTATATCGAAGATAATAACGACGATAATAACGACGATAATAGCGATGAAATTAACATTGATTATAACGCCGATAATAACGTTATATCGAAGATATTAATGACGATAATAACAACGATAACAACGATGATAATGACAAAATAACGTCGATATTAACGACGATAATTATGAGGATAATAACGACGATAATAACGACGACATTGACGACTATAATTTTGACGATAATAACTTTGATAATGACGATATTAACGACGATAAAAACGATGATAATGACAATAATATCTATGATTTTAACGACGATAATAACGACGATAATAACGACGAAAATATCGACGATAATAACGACGATAATATCGACGATAATAACGACGATAATAACGACGATAATAGCGATGATATTAACGTTGATTATAACGCCGATAATAACGTTATATCGAAGATAATAACGACGATAATAACGACGATAACAACGATGATAATGACGAAATAACGACGATATTAACGACGGTAATTATGAGGATAATAACGAAGATAACAACGATGAAAATGACGATAATAACGACGATAATATCGACGATAATAATGACGATAATAACAACGATAACAACGATGATAATGACAAAATAACGTCGATATTAACGACGATATTTATGAGGATAAAAACGACAATAACAACGATGATAATTACGACGATAATAACGACGATAATAACGACGATAACAACGATGAAAATGACAAAATAACGTCGATATTAACGACGATATTTATGAGGATAATAACGACGATAACAACGATGATAATAACGACGATAATAACGACGACATTGATGACGATAATTTTGACGATAATAACTATGATAATGACGATATTAACGACGATAACAACGATGATATTGACAATAATAACGACGATATTAACGACGATAATGACGACGATATTAACGACGATAATGACGACGATAATAACGGCGATAATATCGACTATAATAACGACGATAATATCGACGATAATAACGACGATAATAACGACGATAATAGCGATGGAATTAACGTTGATTATAACGGCGATACTAACGTTATATCGAAGATAATAACGACGATAACAACGATGATAATGACGAAATAACGATGATATTAACGACGATAATTATGAGGATAATAACGACGATAACAACGATGACAATGACGATAATACCGACGATATTAACGACGATAAATATGAGGATTATAACGACGATAACAACGATGATAATAACTATAATAACGACGATATTAAAGACGATAATGGCGGCGATAATAACGACGAAAATATCGACGATAATAACGACGATAATAACGACGATAACAACGATGATAATGATGACAATAACGACGATATTAACGACGATATTGACGACGATAATTTCGACAATAATAACTATGATAATGACGATATTAACGACGATAACAACGATTACAATAACGACGTAAATAACGACGATATTAACGACGATAATATCGACGATAATAACGACGATAATATCGACGATAATAACGACGATAATAGCGATGATATTAACGTTGATTATAACGCCGATAATAACGTTATATCGAAGATAATAACGACGATAATAACGACGATAATAACGACGATAATAGCGATGATATTAACGTTGATTATAACGACGATAATAACGACGATAATAACGTTATATCGAAGATAATAACGACGATAATAACGACGATAACAACGATGATAATGACGAAATAACGACGATATTAACGACGACAATTATGAGGATAATAACGAAGATAATATCGATGAAAATGACGATAATAACGACGATATTAACGACGATAATTATGAGGATAATAACGACGATAACAACGATGATAATAACTATAATAACGACGATATTAAAGACGATAATGGCGACGATAATAACGACGATAATATCGACGATAATAACGTAGAAATAACGACGATAACAACGATGATAATAACGATAATAACAACGGTATTTACGACGATATTTATGAGGATAATAACGACGATAGCAACGATGATAATGACGATAATAACGACGATATTAACGACGATAATTATGAGGATAATAACGACGACATTGACGACGATAATTTTGACGATAATAACTATGATAATGACGATATTAACGCCGATAACAACGATGATAATGACAATAATAACGACGATTTTAACGACGATAATAACGACGATAATAACGATAATATCGACGATAATAACGACGATAATATCGACGATAATAACGACGATAATAACGACGATAATAGCGATGATATTAACGTTGATTATAACGCCGATAATAAACTTATATCGAAGATAATAACGACGATAATAACGACGATAACAACGATGATAATGACGAAATAACGACGATATTAAGGACGATAATTATGAGGATAATAACGAAGATAACATCGATGAAAATGACGATAATAACGACGATATTAACGACGATAATTATGAAAATAATAACGACGATAACAACGATGATAATAACTATAATAACGACGATATTAAAGACGATAATGGCGACGATAATAACGACGATAATATCGACGATAATAACGACGAAATAACGACGATAACAACGATGATAATAACGATAATAACAACGATATTAACGACGATAATTATGAGGATTATATCGACGATAACAACGATGATAATGACGATAATAACGACGATATTAACGACGATAATTATGAGGATAATAACAAAGATAACATCGATGAAAATGACGACAATAACGACGATATTAACGACGATAATTATGAGGATAATAACGACGATAACAACGATGATAATGACGATAATAACGACGATATTAACGACGATAATGACGACGATAATAACGACGATAATAACGACGATAATAACGACGAAATAACGACGATAACAACGATGATAATAACGATAATAACAACGATATTTACGACGATATTTATGAGGATAATAACGACGATAGCAACGATGATAATGACGATAATAACGACGACATTGACGACGATAATTTTGACGATAATAACTATGGTAATGACTATATTAACGACGATAACAACGATGATAATGACAATAATATCTACGATTTTAACAAGGATAATAACGACGATAATATCGACGATAATATCGACGATAATAACGACGATAATATCGACGATAATAACGACGATAATAGCGATGATATTAACGTTGATTATAACGCCGATAATAACGTTATATCGAAGATAATAACGACGATAATAACGACGATAACAACGATGATAATGACGAAATGACGACGATATTAACGACGATAATTATGAGGATAATAACGAAGATAACAACGATGAAAATGACGATAATAACGACGATAATATCGACGATAATAATGACGATAATAACAACGATAACAACGATGATAATGACAAAATAACGTCGATATTAACGACGATAATTATGAGGATAATAACGACGACATTGACGACGATAATTTTGACGATAATAACTATGATAATGACGAAATTAACGACGATAACAACGATGATAATGACAATAATAACGACGATTTTAACGACGATAATAACGACGATAATAACGACGATAATATCGACGATAATAACGACGATAATATCGACGATAACGACGATAATAACGACGATAATAGCGATGATATTAACGTTGATTATAACGCCGATAATAACTTTATATCGAAGATAATAACGACGATAATAACGACGATAACAACGATGATAATGACGAAATAACGACGATATTAACGACGATAAATATGAGGATAATAACGAAGATAACAACGATGAAAATGACGATAATAACGACGATAATATCGACGATAATAATGACGATAATAACAAAGATAACAACGATGATAATGACAAAATAACGTCGATATTAACGACGATAATTATGAGGATAATAACGACGACATTGACGACGATAATTTTGACGATAACAACGATGATAATGACGATAATAACGACGATATTAACGACGATAATGACGACGATAATAACGACGATAATAACGACGATAATAACGACGATAATAGCGATGATATTAACGTTGATTATAACGACGATAATAACGACGATAATAACGTTATATCGAAGATAATAACGACGATAATAACGACGATAACAACGATGATAATGACGAAATAACGACGATATTAACGACGACAATTATGAGGATAATAACGAAGATAACAACGATGAAAATGACGATAATAACGACGATAATATCGACGATAATAATGACGATAATAACAACGATAACAACGATGATAATGACAAAATAGCGTCGATATTAACGACGATAATTATGAGGATAATAACGACGACATTGACGACGATAATTTTGACGATAATAACTATGATAATGACGATATTAACGACGATAACAACGATGATAATGACAATAATATCTACGATTTTAACGACGATAATAACGACGATAATAACGACGATAATATCGACGATAATAACGACGATAATAACGACGATAATAACGACGATAATAACGACGATAATAGCGATGATATTAACGTTGATTATAACGCCGTTAATAACGTTATATCGAAGATAATAACGACGATAATAACGACGATAACAACGATGATAATGACGAAATAACGACGATATTAACGACGATAATTATGAGGATAATAACGACGACATTGACGACGATAATTTTGACGATAATAACTATGATAATGACGATATTAACGCCGATAACAACGATGATAATGACAATAATAACGACGATTTTAACGACGATAATAACGACGATAATAACGATAATATCGACGATAATAATGACGATAATATCGACGATAATAACGACGATAATAACGACGATAATAGCGATGATATTAACGTTGATTATAACGACGATAATAACCTTATATCGAAGATAATAACGACGATAATAACGACGATAACAACGATGATAATGACGAAATAACGACGATATTAAGGACGATAATTATGAGGATAATAACGAAGATAACATCGATGAAAATGACGATAATAACGACGATATTAACGACGATAATTATGAAAATAATAACGACGATAACAACGATGATAATAACTATAATAACGACGATATTAAAGACGATAATGGCGACGATAATAACGACGATAATATCGACGATAATAACGACGAAATAACGACGATAACAACGATGATAATAACGATAATAACAACGATATTAACGACGATAATTATGAGGATATTAACGACGATAACAACGATGATAATGACGATAATAACGACGACATTGACGACGATAATTTTGAGGATAATAACTATGATAATGATGATATTAACGACGATAACAAAGATGATAATGACAATAATAACGACGATATTAACGACGATAATGACGACGATAATAACGACGATAATAACGACGAAAATAACGACGATAATAACGACGATAATAGCGATGATATTAACGTTGATTATAACGACGATAATAACGTTATATCGAAGATAATAACGACGATAATAACGACGATAACAACGATGATAATGACGAATAACGACGATATTAACGACGATAATTATGAGGATAATAACGAAGATAACATCGATGAAAATGACGATAATAACGACGATAATAGCGATGATATTAACGTTGATTATAACGCCGATAATAACGTTATATCGAAGATAATAACGACGTTAATAACGACGATAACAACGATGATAATGACGATAATTATGAGGATAATAACGAAGATAACAACGATGAAAATGACGATAATAACGACGATAATATCGAGGATAATAATGACGATAATAACAACGATAACAACGATGATAATGACAAAATAACGTCGATAATAACGACGATAATTATGAGGATAATAACGACGACATTGACGACGATAATTTTGACGATAATAACTATGATAATGACGATATTAACGCCGATAACAACGATGATAATGACAATAATAACGACGATTTTAACGACGATAATAACGACGATAATAACGACGATAATATCGACGATAATAACATCGACAATATAAACGATAATAACGACGATAAGAACGACGATAATAGCGATGATAATAACGTTGATTATAACGCCGATAATAACGTTATATCGAAGATAATAACGACGATAATAACGACGATAACAACGATGATAATAACGATAATAACAACGATATTAACGACGATATTTATGAGGATAATAACGACGATAGCAACGATGATAATGACGATAATAACGACGACATTGACGACGATAATTTTGACGATAATTACTATGATAATGACGATATTAACGACGATAACAACGATGATAATGACAATAATATCTACGATTTTAACGACGATAATAACGACGATAATAACGACGATAATATCGACGATAATAACGACGATAATATCGACGATAATAACGACGATAATAACGACGATAATAGCGATGATATTAACGTTGATTATAACGCCGATAATAACGTTATATCGAAGATATTAATGACGATAATAACAACGATAACAACGATGATAATGACAAAATAACGTCGATATTAACGACGATAATTATGAGGATAATAACGACGATAATAATGACGATAATAGCGATGATATTAACGTTGATTATAACGCCGATAATAACGTTATATCGAAGATAATAACGACGATAATAACGACGATAACAACGATGATAATGACGAATAACGACGATATTAACGACGATGATTATGAGGATAATAACGAAGATAACATCGATGAAAATGACGATAATAACGACGATAATAGCGATGATATTAACGTTGATTATAACGCCGATAATAACGTTATATCGAAGATAATAACGACGATAATAACGACGATAACAACGATGATAATGACGAATAACGACGATATTAACGACGATAATTATGAGGATAATAACGAAGATAACATCGATGAAAATGACGATAATAACGACGATATTAACGACGATAATTATGAGGATAATAACGACGATAACAACGATGATAATAACTATAATATCGACGATATTAAAGACGATAATGTCGACGATAATAACGACGATAATATCGACGATAATAACGACGAAATAACGACGATAACAACGATGATAATAACGATAATAACAACGATATTAACGACGATATTTATGAGGATAATAACGACGATAGCAACGATGATAATGACGATAATAACGACGACATTGACGGCTATAATTTTGACGATAATAACTATGATAATGACGATATTAACGACGATAACAACGATGATAATGACAATAATATCTACGATTTTAACGACGATAATAACGACGATAATAACGACGATAATATCGACGATAATAACGATGATAATATCGACGATAATAACGACGATAAAAACGACGATAATAGCGATGATATTAACGTTGATTATAACGCCGATAATAACGTTATATCGAAGATAATAACGACGATAATAACGACGATAGCAACGATGATAATGACGAAATAACGACGATATTAACGACGATAATTATGAGGATAATAACGAAGATAACAACGATGAAAATGACGATAATAACGACGATAATATCGACGATAATAATGACGATAATAACAACGATAACAACGATGATAATGACAAAATAACGTCGATATTAACGACGATAATTATGAGGATAATAACGACGACATTGACGACGATAATTTTGACGATAATAACTATGATAATGACGATATTAACGACGATAACAACGATGATAATGACAATAATATCTACGATTTTAACGACGATAATAACGACGATAATAACGACGATAATATCGACGATAATAACGACGATAATATCGACGATAATAACGACGATAATAACGACGATAATAGCGATGATATTAACGTTGATTATAACGCCGATAATAACGTTATATCGAAGATAATAACGACGATAATAACGACGATAACAACGATGATAATGACGAAATAACGACGATATTAACGACGATAATTATGAGGATAATAACGAAGATAACAACGATGAAAATGACGATAATAACGACGATAATATCGACGATAATAATGACGATAATAACAACGATAACAACGATGATAATGACAAAATAGCGTCGATATTAACGACGATAATTATGATGATAATAACGACGACATTGACGACGATAATTTTGACGATAATAACTATGATAATGACGATATTAACGACGATAACAACGATGATAATGACAATAATATCTACGATTTTAACGACGATAATAACGACGATAATAACGACGATAATATCGACGATAATAACGACGATAATATCGACGATAATAACGACGATAATAACGACGATCCTAGCGATGATATTAACGTTGATTATAACGCCGTTAATAACGTTATATCGAAGATAATAACGACGATAATAACGACGATAACAACGATGATAATGACGAAATAACGACGATATTAACGACGATAATTATGAGGATAATAACGAAGCTAACAACGATGAAAATGACGATAATATCGACGATAATAACTACGATAATAACGACGATAATAGCGATGATATTAACGTTGATTATAACGCCGATAATAACGTTATATCGAAGATATTAATGACGATAATAACAACGATAACAACGATGATAATGACAAAATAACGTCGATATTAACGACGATAATTATGAGGATAATAACGACGATAATAACGACGACATTGACGACGATAATTTTGACGATAATAACTATGATAATGACGATATTAACAACGATAAAAACGATGATAATGACAATAATATCTACGATTTTAACGACGATAATAACGACGATAATAACGACGAAAATATCGACGATAATAACGACGATAATATCGACGATAATAACGACGATAATAACGACGATAATAGCGATGATATTAACGTTGATTATAACGCCGATAATAACGTTATATCGAAGATAATAACGACGATAATAACGACGATAACAACGATGATAATGACGAAATAACGACGATATTAACGACGATATTTATGAGGATAAAAACGACAATAACAACGATGATAATAACGACGATAATAACGACGATAATAACGACGATAATAACGACGATAACAACGATGAAAATGACAAAATAACGTCGATATTAACGACGATATTTATGAGGATAATAACGACGATAACAACGATGATAATAACGACGATAATAACGACGACATTGATGACGATAATTTTGACGATAATAACTATGATAATGACGATATTAACGACGATAACAACGATGATATTGACAATAATAACGACGATATTAACGACGATAATGACGACGATATTAACGACGATAATGACGACGATAATAACGGCGATAATATCGACGATAATAACGACGATAATATCGACGATAATAACGACGATAATAACGACGATAATAGCGATGATATTAACGTTGATTATAACGGCGATACTAACGTTATATCGAAGATAATAACGACGATAACAACGATGATAATGACGAAATAACGATGATATTAACGACGATAATTATGAGGATAATAACGACGATAACAACGATGACAATGACGATAATACCGACGATATTAACGACGATAAATATGAGGATTATAACGACGATAACAACGATGATAATAACTATAATAACGACGATATTAAAGACGATAATGGCGACGATAATAACGACGAAAATATCGACGATAATAACGACGATAATAACGACGATAATAACGACGATAACAACGATGATAATGATGACAATAACGACGATATTAACGACGATATTGACGACGATAATTTTAACAATAATAACTATGATAATGACGATATTAACGACGATAACAACGATTACAATAACGACGTAAATAACGACGATATTAACGACGATATTTATGAGGATAATAACGACGATAACAACGATGATAATACCGTCGATATTAACGACGACATTAACGACGATAATTTTGACGATATTAACTATGATAATGACGATATTAACGACGATAACAACGATGATAATGACAAAATAACATCGATATTAACGACGATATTTATGAGGATGATAACGACGATAACAACGATGATAATGACGATAATAACGACGATTTTAACGACGATAATAACGACGATAATAACGATGATATCGACGATAATAACGACGATAATATCGACGATAATAACGACGATAATAACGACAATAATAGCGATGATATTAACGTTGATTATAACGCCGATAATAACCTTATATCGAAGATAATAACGACGATAATAACGACGATAACAACGATGATAATGACGAAATAACGACGATATTAAGGACGATAACAACGATGATAATGACGAAAAAACGACGATATTAACGACGATAATTATGAGGATAATAACAAAGATAACATCGATGAAAATGACGACAATAACGACGATATTAACGACGATTATTATGAGGATAATAACGACGATAACAACGATGATAATGACGATAATAACGACGATATTAACGACGATAATGACGACGATAATAACGACGATAATAACTATGGTAATGACGATATTAACGACGATAACAACGATGATAATGACAATAATATCTACGATTTTAACGACGATAATAACGACGATAATAACGACGATAATATCGACGATAATAGCGATGATATTAACGTTGATTATAACGCCGATAATAACGTTATATCGAAGATAATAACGACGATAATAACGACGATAACAACGATGATAATGACGAAATGACGACGATATTAACGACGATAATTATGAGGATAATAACGAAGATAACAACGATGAAAATGACGATAATAACGACGATAATATCGACGATAATAATGACGATAATAACAAAGATAACAACGATGATAATGACAAAATAACGTCGATATTAACGACGATAATTATGAGGATAATAACGACGACATTGACGACGATAATTTTGACGATAATAACTATGATAATGACGATATTAACGCCGATAACAACGATGATAATGACAATAATAACGACGATTTTAACGACGATAATAACGACGATAATAACGACGATAATATCGACGATAATAACGACGATAATATCGACGATAATAACGATGATAATAACGACGATAATAGCGATGATATTAACGTTGATTATAACGCCGATAATAACGTTATATCGAAGTTAATAACGACGATAATAACGACGATAACAACGATAATAATGACGAAATAACGACGATATTAACGACGATAATTATGAGGATAATAACGAAGATAACAACGATGAAAATGACGACAATAACGACGATATTAACGACGATAATTATGAGGATTTATAACGACGATAACAACGATGATAATGACGATAATAACGACTATATTAACGACGATAATGACGACGATAATAACGACGATAATAACGACGATAATAACGACGATAATAACGACGATAATAACGACGATAATATCGACGATAATAACGACGATAATATCGACGATAATAACGACGATAATAACGACGATAATAGCGATGATATTAACGTTGATTATAACGCCGTTAATAACGTTATATCGAAGATAATAACGACGATAATAACGACGATAACAACGATGATAATGACGAAATAACGACGATATTAACGACGATAATTATGAGGATAATAACGACGACATTGACGACGATAATTTTGACGATAATAACTATGATAATGACGATATTAACGCCGATAACAACGATGATAATGACAATAATAACGACGATTTTAACGACGATAATAACGACGATAATAACGACGATAATAATATCGACGATAATAACGACGATAATATCGACGATAATAACGACGATAATAACGACGATAATAGCGATGACATTGACGTTGATTATAACGCCGATAATAACGTTATATCGAAGTTAATAACGACGATAATAACGACGATAACAACGATGATAATGACAATAATATCTACGATTTTAACGACGATAATAACGACGATAATAACGACGAAAATATCGACGATAATAACGACGATAATATCGACGATAATAACGACTATAATAACGACGATAATAGCGATGATATTAACGTTGATTATAACGCCGATAATAACGTTATATCGAAGATAATAACGACGATAATAACGACGATAACAACGATGATAATGACGAAATAACGACGATATTAACGTTGATAAATATGAGGATAATAACGAAGATAACAACGATGAAAATGACGATAATAACGACGATAATATCGACGATAATAATGACGATAATAACAAAGATAACAACGATGATAATGACAAAATAACGTCGATATTAACGACGATAATTATGAGGATAATAACGACGACATTGACGACGATAATTTTGACGATAATAACTATGATAATGACGATATTAACGCCGATAACAACGATGATAATGACAATAATAACGACGATTTTAACGACGATAATAACGACGATAATAATATCGACGATAATAACGACGATAATATCGACGATAATAACGACGATAATAACGACGATAATAGCGATGATATTAACGTTGATTATAACGCCGATAATAACGTTATATCGAAGTTAATAACGACGATAATAACGACGATAACAACGATGATAATGACGAAATAACGACGATATTAACGACGATAATTATGAGGATAATAACGACGACATTGACGACGATAATTTTGACGATAATAACTATGATAATGACGATATTAACGCCGATAACAACGATGATAATGACAATAATAACGACGATTTTAACGACGATAATAACGACGATAATAACGATAATATCGACGATAATAACGACGATAATATCGACGATAATAACGACGATAATAACGACGATAATAGCGATGACATTGACGTTGATTATAACGCCGATAATAACGTTATATCGAAGATAATAACGACGATAATAACGACGATAACAACGATGATAATGACGAAATAACGACGATATTAACGACGACAATTATGAGGATAATAACGAAGATAATATCGATGAAAATGACGATAATAACGACGATATTAACGACGATAATTATGAGGATAATAACGACGATAACAACGATGATAATAACTATAATAACGACGATATTAAAGACGATAATGGCGACGATAATAACGACGATAATATCGACGATAATAACGACGATAATATCGACGATAATAACGACGATAATAGCGATGATATTAACGTTGATTATAACGCCGATAATAACGTTATATCGAAGATAATAACGACGATAATAACGACGATAACAACGATGATAATGACGAAATGACGACGAAATTAACGACAATAATTATGAGGATAATAACGAAGATAAAAACGATGAAAATGACGATAATAACGACGATAATATCGACGATAATAATGACGATAATAACAACGATAACAACGATGATAATGACAAAATAACGTCGATATTAACGACGATAATTATGAGGATAATAACGACGACATTGACGACGATAATTTTGACGATAATAACTATGATAATGACGATATTAACGACGATAACAACGATGATAATGACAATAATATCTACGATTTTAACGACGATAATAACGACGATAATAACGACGATAATATCGACGATAATAACGACGATAATATCGACGATAACGACGATAATAACGACGATAATAGCGATGATATTAACGTTGATTATAACGCCGATAATAACGTTATATCGAAGATAATAACGACGATAATAACGACGATAACAACGATGATAATGACGAAAAAACGACGATATTAACGACGATAAATATGAGGATAATAACGAAGATAACAACGATGAAAATGACGATAATAACGACGATAATATCGACGATAATAATGACGATAATAACAAAGATAACAACGATGATAATGACAAAATAACGTCGATATTAACGACGATAATTATGAGGATAATAACGACGACATTGACGACGATAATTTTGACGATAATAACTATGATAATGACGATATTAACGCCGATAACAACGATGATAATGACAATAATAACGACGATTTTAACGACGATAATAACGACGATAATAACGACGATAATATCGACGATAATAACGACGATAATATCGACGATAATAACGACGATAATAACGACGATAATAGCGATGATATTAACGTTGATTATAACGCCGATAATAACGTTATATCGAAGTTAATAACGACGATAATAACGACGATAACAACGATGATAATGACGAAATAACGACGATATTAACGACGATAATTATGAGGATAATAACGAAGATAACAACGATGAAAATGACGACAATAACGACGATATTAACGACGATAATTATGAGGATTTATAACGACGATAACAACGATGATAATGACGATAATAACGACGATATTAACGACGATAATGACGACAATAATAACGACGATAATAACGACGATAATAACGACGATAATAACGACGATAATAACGACGATAATAACGACGATAATATCGACGATAATAACGACGATAATATCGACGATAATAACGACGATAATAACGACGATAATAGCGATGATATTAACGTTGATTATAACGCCGTTAATAAGGTTATATCGAAGATAATAACGACGATAATAACGACGATAACAACGATGATAATGACGAAATAACGACGATATTAACGACGATAATTATGAGGATAATAACGAAGATAACAACGATGAAAATGACGATAATAACGACGATAATATCGACGATAATAATGACGATAATAACAACGATAACAACGATGATAATGACAAAATAGCGTCGATATTAACGACGATAATTATGAGGATAATAACGACGACATTGACGACGATAATTTTGACGATAATAACTATGATAATGACGATATTAACGACGATAACAACGATGATAATGACAATAATATCTACGATTTTAACGACGATAATAACGACGATAATAACGACGATAATATCGACGATAATAACGACGATAATATCTACGATTTTAACGACGATAATAACGACGATAATAACGACGATAATATCGACGATAATAACGACGATAATATCGACGATAACGACGATAATAACGACGATAATAGCGATGATATTAACGTTGATTATAACGCCAATAATAACGTTCAATCGAAGATAATAACGACGATAATAACGACGATAACAACGATGATAATGACGAAAAAACGACGATATTAACGACGATAAATATGAGGATAATAACGAAGATAACAACGATGAAAATGACGATAATAACGACGATAATATCGACGATAATAATGACGATAATAACAAAGATAACAACGATGATAATGACAAAATAACGTCGATATTAACGACGATAATTATGAGGATAATAACGACGACATTGACGACGATAATTTTGACGATAATAACTATGATAATGACGATATTAACGCCGATAACAACGATGATAATGACAATAATAACGACGATTTTAACGACGATAATAACGACGATAATAACGACGATAATATCGACGATAATAACGACGATAATATCGACGATAATAACGACGATAATAACGACGATAATAGCGATGATATTAACGTTGATTATAACGCCGATAATAACGTTATATCGAAGTTAATAACGACGATAATAACGACGATAACAACGATGATAATGACGAAATAACGACGATATTAACGACGATAATTATGAGGATAATAACGAAGATAACAACGATGAAAATGACGACAATAACGACGATATTAACGACGATAATTATGAGGATTTATAACGACGATAACAACGATGATAATGACGATAATAACGACGATATTAACGACGATAATGACGACGATAATAACGACGATAATAACGACGATAATAACGACGATAATAACGACGATAATAACGACGATAATAACGACGATAATATCGACGATAATAACGACGATAATATCGACGATAATAACGACGATAATAACGACGATAATAGCGATGATATTAACGTTGATTATAACGCCGTTAATAACGTTATATCGAAGATAATAACGACGATAATAACGACGATAACAACGATGATAATGACGAAATAACGACGATATTAACGACGATAATTATGAGGATAATAACGAAGATAACAACAATGAAAATGACGATAATAACGACGATAATATCGACGATAATAATGACGATAATAACAACGATAACAACGATGATAATGACAAAATAGCGTCGATATTAACGACGATAATTATGAGGATAATAACGACGACATTGACGACGATAATTTTGACGATAATAACTATGATAATGACGATATTAACGACGATAACAACGATGATAATGACAATAATATCTACGATTTTAACGACGATAATAACGACGATAATAACGACGATAATATCGACGATAATAACGACGATAATATCGACGATAATAACGACGATAATAACGACGATAATAGCGATGATATTAACGTTGATTATAACGCCGTTAATAACGTTATATCGAAGATAATAACGACGATAATAACGACGATAACAACGATGATAATGACGAAATAACGACGATATTAACGACGATAATTATGAGGATAATAACGACGACATTGACGACGATAATTTTGACGATAATAACTATGATAATGACGATATTAACGCCGATAACAACGATGATAATGACAATAATAACGACGATTTTAACGACGATAATAACGACGATAATAACGATAATATCGACGATAATAACGACGATAATATCGACGATAATAACGACGATAATAACGACGATAATAGCGATGATATTAACGTTGATTATAACGCCGATAATAACCTTATATCGAAGATAATAACGACGATAATAACGACGATAAAAACGATGATAATGACGAAATAACGACGATATTAAGGACGATAACAACGATGATAATGACGAAAAAACGACGATATTAACGACGATAATTATGAGGATAATAACAAAGATAACATCGATGAAAATGACGACAATAACGACGATATTAACGACGATAATTATGAGGATAATAACGACGATAACAACGATGATAATGACGATAATAACGACGATATTAACGACGATAATGACGACGATAATAACGACGATAATAACGACGATAATAACGACGAAATAACGACGATAACAACGATGATAATAACGATAATAACAACGATATTAACGACGATATTTATGAGGATAATAACGACGATAGCAACGATGATAATGACGATAATAACGACGACATTGACGACGATAATTTTGACGATAATAACTATGGTAATGACGATATTAACGACGATAACAACGATGATAATGACAATAATATCTACGATTTTAACGACGATAATAACGACGATAATAACGACGATAATATCGACGATAATAACGACGATAATATCGACGATAATAACGACGATAATAGCGATGATATTAACGTTGATTATAACGCCGATAATAACGTTATATCGAAGATAATATCGACGATAATAACGACGATAACAACGATGATAATGACGAAATGACGACGATATTAACGACGATAATTATGAGGATAATAACGAAGATAACAACGATGAAAATGACGATAATAACGACGATAATATCGACGATAATAATGACGATAATAACAACGATAACAACGATGATAATGACAAAATAACGTCGATATTAACGACGATAATTATGAGGATAATAACGACGACATTGACGACGATAATTTTGACGATAATAACTATGATAATGACGATATTAACGACGATAACAACGATGATAATGACAATAATAACGACGATTTTAACGACGATAATAACGATTATATTAACGACGATAATGACGACGATAATAACGACGATAATAACGACGATAATAACGACGATAATAGCGATGATATTAACGTTGATTATAACGACGATAATAACGACGATAATAACGTTATATCGAAGATAATAACGACGATAATAACGACGATAACAACGATGATAATGACGAAATAACGACGATATTAACGACGATAATTATGAGGATAATAACGAAGATAACAACGATGAAAATGACGACAATAACGACGATATTAACGACGATAATTATGAGGATTTATAACGACGATAACAACGATGATAATGACGATAATAACGACGATATTAACGACGATAATGACGACGATAATAACGACGATAATAACGACGATAATAACGACGATAATAACGACGATAATAACGACGATAATAACGACGATAATATCGACGATAATAACGACGATAATATCGACGATAATAACGACGATAATAACGACGATAATAGCGATGATACTAACGTTGATTATAACGCCGTTAATAACGTTATATCGAAGATAATAACGACGATAATAACGACGATAACAACGATGATAATGACGAAATAACGACGATATTAACGACGATAATTATGAGGATAATAACGACGACATTGACGACGATAATTTTGACGATAATAACTATGATAATGACGATATTAACGCCGATAACAACGATGATAATGACAATAATAACGACGATTTTAACGACGATAATAACGACGATAATAACGATAATATCGACGATAATAACGACGATAATATCGACGATAAAAACGACGATAATAGCGATGATATTAACGTTGATTATAACGCCGATAATAACCTTATATCGAAGATAATAACGACGATAATAACGACGATAACAACGATGATAATGACGAAATAACGACGATATTAAGGACGATAACAACGATGATAATGACGAAAAAACGACGATATTAACGACGATAATTATGAGGATAATAACAAAGATAACATCGATGAAAATGACGACAATAACGACGATATTAACGACGATAATTATGAGGATAATAACGACGATAACAACGATGATAAAGACGATAATAACGACGATATTAACGACGATAATGACGACGATAATAACGACGATAATAACGACGATAATAACGACGAAATAACGACGATAACAACGATGATAATAACGATAATAACAACGATATTAACGACGATATTTATGAGGATAATAACGACGATAGCAACGATGATAATGACGATAATAACGACGACATTGACGACGATAATTTTGACGATAATAACTATGGTAATGACGATATTAACGACGATAACAACGATGATAATGACAATAATATCTACGATTTTAACGACGATAATAACGACGATAATAACGACGATAATATCGACGATAATAACGACGATAATATCGACGATAATAACGACGAAAATAGCGATGATATTAACGTTGATTATAACGCCGATAATAACGTTATATCGAAGATAATATCGACGATAATAACGACGATAACAACGATGATAATGACGAAATGACGACGATATTAACGACGATAATTATGAGGATAATAACGAAGATAACAATGATGAAAATGACGATAATAACGACGATAATATCGACGATAATAATGACGATAATAACAACGATAACAACGATGATAATGACAAAATAACGTCGATATTAACGACGATAATTATGAGGATAATAACGACGACATTGACGACGATAATTTTGACGATAATAACTATGATAATGACGATATTAACGACGATAACAACGATGATAATGACAATAATAACGACGATTTTAACGACGATAATAACGACGATAATAACGACGATAATATCGACGATAATAACGACGATAATATCGACGATAACGACGATAATAACGACGATAATAGCGATGATATTAACGTTGATTATAACGCCGATAATAACGTTATATCGAAGATAATATCGACGATAATAACGACGATAACAACGATGATAATGACGAAATGACGACGATATTAACGACGATAATTATGAGGATAATAACGACGATAACAACGATGATAATACCGTCGATAATAACGACGACATTAACGACGATAATTTTGACGATAATAACTATGATAATGACGATATTAACGACGATAACAACGATGACAATAACGACGTTAATAACGACGATATTAACGACGATAATTATGAGGATAATAACGACGATAACAACGATGATAATACCGTCGATAATAACGACGACATTAACGACGATAATTTTGATGATAATAACTATGATAATGACGATATTAACGACGATAACAACGATGATAATGTCATTAATAACGACGATATTAACGACGATAATGACGACGATAATAACGACGATAATATCGACTATAATAACGACGATAATATCGACGATAATATCGACGACAATAACGACGATAATAGCGATGATATTAACGTTGATTATAACGACGATAATAACGTTATATGGAAGATAATAACGACGATAATAACGACGATATCAACGATGATAATGACGAAATAACGACGATATTAACGACGATAATTATGAGGATAAAAACGACGATAACAACGATGATATTAACGATAATAACGACGATATTAAAGACGATAATGGCCTCGATAATAACGACGATAATATCGACGATAATTATGAGGATAATAACTACGATAACAACGATGAAAATGACGATAATAACGACGATATTAACGACGATAATTTTAAGGATAATAACGACGATAACAACGATGATAATAACGATGATAACGACGATATTAAAGACGATAATGGCCTCGATAATAACGACGATAATATCGACGATAATAACGACGATAATAACGACGATAACAACGATGAAAATGTCAAAATAACGTCGATATTATCGACGATATTTATGAGGATAATAACGACGATAACAACGATGATAATAACGACGATAATAACGACGACATTGACGACGATAATGTTGACGATAATAACTATGATAATGACGATATTAACGACGATAACAACGATGATAATGATATAATAACGACGATATTAACGACGATAATGACGACGATAATAACGACGATAATATCGACGACATTGACGACGATAATTTGGACGATAATAACGATGATAATGACGATATTAACGACGATAACAACGATGATAATGACAATAATAACGACGATATTAACGACGATAATGACGACGATAATAACGACGATAATATCGACGATAATAACGACGATAATATCGACGAAAATAACGACGATAATAGCGATGATATTAACGTTGATTATAAGACAATAAAAACGTTATATCGAAGATAATAACGACGATAATAACGACGATAACAACGATGATAATGACGAAATAACGACGATTTTAACGACGATAATTATGAGGATAATAACGACGATAACAACGATGATAATAAAGACGGTAATAACGACAATAATAACAACGATATTAACGACGACATTATCGACGATAATTTTGACGACAATAAAGACGAAAACAACGATGATAATGACGATAATAACGACGATATTAAAGACGATAATTATGAAAATAATTACGACGATAACAACGATGATAATAACGACGATAATAACGACGATAATGACGACTATAATAACGACGATAATTTCGACGATAATAACGACGATAATGACAACTATAATAACGACGATAATTTCGACGATAATAGCGACGATAATAACGACGATAATACGGATGATATTAACGTTGATTATAACGACGATAATTATGAGGATAATAACGACGATAACAACGATGATAATACCGTCGATAATAACGACGACATTAACGACGATAATTTTGTCGATAATAACTATGATAATGACGATATTAACGACGATAACAACGATGATATTGACATAATAACGACGATAATATCGACGATAATAACGACGATAATAACGACGATAACAACGATGATAATAACAAAATAACGTCGATATTAACGACGGTAATTATGAGGATAAAAACGACGATAACAACGATGATAATAACGACGATAATAACGACGACGTTGACGACGATATTTTTGACGATAACAACGATGATAATAACAATAATAACGACGATATTAAAGACGATAATGACGACGATAATAACGACGATAATATCGACGATTATAACGACGATAATATCGACGATAATAACGACGATAATAACGACGATAATAGCGATGATATTAACGTTGATTATAACGACGATAATAACGTTATATGGAAGATAATAACGACGATAACAACGATGATAATGACAATAATAACGACGATATTAACGAAGATAATGACGACGGTAATAACGACGTCAATAACGACGATAATAACGACGATAACAACGATGATAATGACAAAATATCGTCGATATTAACGACGATAATTATGAGGATAAAAACGACGATAACAACGATGATAATAACGATAATAACGACGATATTAAAGACGATAATGGCCTCGATAATAACGACGATAATATCGACGATAATAACGACGATAATATCGACGATAATAACGACGACAATAACGACGATAATAGCGATGATATTAACGTTGATTATAACGACGATAATAACGTTATATGGAAGATAATAACGACGATAACAACGATGATAATGACAATAATAACGACGATATTAACGACGATAATGACGACGGTAATAACGACGATAATATCGACGAAAATAACGACGATAATATCGACGATAATAACGACGATAAAAACTACGATAATAGCGATGATATTAACTTTGATTATAACGACGATAATAACGTTATATCGAAGATAATAACGACGATAATAACGATGATAACAACGATGATAATGACGAAATATCGACGATAATAACGCCGATAATTATGATGATAATAACGACGATAACAACGATGAAAATGAAGATAATAACGACGATAATAACGACGATAACAACGATGATAATGACAAAATAACGTAGATATGAACGACGATATTTATGAGGATAATAACGACGATAGCAACGATGATAATAACGACGATAATAACGACGACATTGACGACGATAATTTTGACGATAATAACTATGATAATGACGATATTAACGACCATAACAACGATGATAATGACAATAATAACGACGATAATGACGACGATAATAACGACGATAATATCGACGATAACAACGATGATAATACCGTCGATAATAACGACGACATTAACGACGATAATTTTGAAGATAATAACTATGATAATGATGATATTAACGACGATAACAACGATGATATTGACAAAATGACGACGATATAAACGACGATAATTATGAGGATAATAACGACGATAACAACGATGATAATACCGTCGATAATAACGACGATATTAACGACGATAATTTTGACGATAACAACTATGATAATGACGATATTAACAACGATAACAACGATGATATTGACAGAATAACGACGATATTAACGACGATAATTATGAGGATAATAACGACGATAACAACGCTGATAATGACGATATTAACGACGATAACAACGATGATGATGACGATAATAACGACGATATTAACGACTATAATATCGACGACAATAGCGATGATAATAACGTACATTTAACGACGATAACAACGAAGATAATACCGTCGATAATAACGACGATATTAACGACGATAATTATGAGGATAATAACGACAATAACAACGATGATAATAAAGACGATAATAACGACGATTTTAACGACGATAATTATTAGGATAATAACGACGATAACAACGATGATATTGACAAAATAACGACGATAATATCGACGATAATAACGACGATAATAACGACGATAACAACGATGATAATGACAAAATATCGTCGATATTAACGACGATAATTATGAGGATAAAAACGACGATAACAACGATGATAATAACGATAATAACGACGATATTAAAGACGATAATGGCCTCGATAATAACGACGATAATATCGACGATAATTATGAGGATAATAACTACGATAACAACGATGAAAATGACGATAATAACGACGATATTAACGACGATAATTTTAAGGATAATAACGACGATAACAACGATGATAATAACGATGATAACGACGATATTAAAGACGATAATGGCCTCGATAATAACGACGATAATATCGACGATAATAACGACGATAATAACGACGATAACAACGATGAAAATGTCAAAATAACGTCGATATTATCGACGATATTTATGAGGATAATAACGACGATAACAACGATGATAATAACGACGATAATAACGACGACATTGACGACGATAATGTTGACGATAATAACTATGATAATGACGATATTAACGACGATAACAACGATGATAATGATATAATAACGACGATATTAACGACGATAATGACGACGATAATAACGACGATAATATCGACGACATTGACGACGATAATTTGGACGATAATAACGATGATAATGACGATATTAACGACGATAACAACGATGATAATGACAATAATAACGACGATATTAACGACGATAATGACGACGATAATAACGACGATAATATCGACGATAATAACGACGATAATATCGACGATAATAATGACGATAATAACAACGATAACAACGATGATAATGACAAAATAACGTCGATATTAACGACGATAATTATGAGGATAATAACGACGACATTGACGACGATAATTTTGACGATAATAACTATGATAATGACGATATTAACGCCGATAACAACGATGATAATGACAATAATAACGACGATTTTAACGACGATAATAACGACGATAATAACGACGATAATATCGACGATAATAACGACGATAATATCGACGATAATAACGACGATAATAACGACGATAATAGCGATGATATTAACGTTGATTATAACGCCGATAATAAAGTTATATCGAAGATAATAACGACGATAATAACGACGATAACAACGATGATAATGACGAAATAACGACGATATTAACGACGATAAATATGAGGATAATAACGAAGATAACAACGATGAAAATGACGATAATAACGACGATAATATCGACGATAATAATGACGATAATAACAAAGATAACAACGATGATAATGACAAAATAACGTCGATATTAACGACGATAATTATGAGGATAATAACGACGACATTGACGACGATAATTTTGACGATAATAACTATGATAATGACGATATTAACGACGATAAAAACGATGATAATGACAATAACATCTACGATTTTAAAGACGATAATAACGACGATAATAACGACGAAAATATCGACGATAATAACGTCGATAATATCGACGATAATAACGACGATAATAACGACGATAATAGCGATGATATTAACGTTGATTATAACGCCGATAATAACGTTATATCGAAGATAATAACGACGATAATAACGACGATAACAACGATGATAATGACGAAATAACGACGATATTAACGACGAAATTATGAGGATAATAACGAAGATAACAACGATGAAAATGACGATAATAACGACGATAATATCGACGATAATAATGACGATAATAACAACGATAACAACGATGATAATGACAAAATAACGTCGATATTAACGACGATATTTATGAGGATAAAAACGACAATAACAACGATGATAATAACGACGATAATAACGACGATAATAACGACGATAACAACGATGAAAATGACAAAATAACGTCGATATTAACGACGATATTTATGAGGATAAAAACGACAATAACAACGATGATAATAACGACGATAATAACGACGATAATAACGACGATAACAACGATGAAAATGACAAAATAACGTCGATATTAACGACGATATTTATGAGGATAATAACGACGATAACAACGATGATAATAACGACGATAATAACGACGACATTGACGACGATAATTCTGACGATAATAACTATGATAATGACGATATTAACGACGATAACAACGATGATAATGACAATAATAACGACGATATTAACGACGATAATGACGACGATAATAACGACGATAATATCGACGATAATAACGACGATAATATCGACGATAATAATGACGATAATAACAACGATAACAACGATGATAATGACAAAATAACGTCGATATTAACGACGATAATTATGAGGATTATAACGACGACATTGACGACGATAATTTTGACGATAATAACTATGATAATGACGATATTAACGCCGATAACAACGATGATAATGACAATAATAACGACGATTTTAACGACGATAATAACGACGATAATAACGACGATAATATCGACGATAATAACGACGATAATATCGACGATAATAACGACGATAATAACGACGATAATAGCGATGATATTAACGTTGATTATAACGCCGATAATAACGTTATATCGAAGATATTAATGACGATAATAACAACGATAACAACGATGATAATGACAAAATAACGTCGATATTAACGACGATAATTATGAGGATAATAACGACGATAATAACGACGACATTGACGACGATAATTTTGACGATAATAACTATGATAATGACGATATTAACGCCGATAACAACGATGATAATGACAATAATATCTACGATTTTAACGACGATAATAACGACGATAATAACGACGACAATATCGACGATAATAACGACGATAATATCGACGATAATAACGACGATAATAACGACGATAATAGCGATGATAATAACGTTGATTATAACGACGATAATAACCTTATATCGAAGATAATAACGACGATAATAACGACGATAACAACGATGATAATGACGAAATAACGACGATATTAACGACGATAATTATGAGGATAATAACGACGATAACAACGATGATAATGACGATAATAACCTTATATCGAAGATAATAACGACGATAATAACGACGATAACAACGATGATAATGACGAAATAACGACGATATTAACGACGATAATTATGAGGATAATAACGACGATAACAACGATGATAATGACGATAATAACGACGATATTAAAGACGATAATGGCGACGATAATAACGACGATAATATCGACGATAATAACGACGATAATAACGACGATAACAACGTTGATAATGACAAAATAACGTCGATATTAACGACGATATTTTTGAGGATAATAACGACGATAACAACGATGATAATAACGACGATAATAACGACGACATTGACGACGATAAATTTGACGATAATTACTATGATAATGACGATAATTACTATGATAATGACGATATTAACGACGATAACGACGATATTAACGACGATAATGACGACGATATTAACGACGATAATGACGACGATAATATCGTTATATCGAAGATAATAACGACGATAATAACGAGGATAACAACGAGGATAATGACGAAATAACGACGATATTAACGACGATAAATATGAGGATAATAACGACGATAACAACGATGATAATGACGACGACAATAACGACGATTCTAACGACGATAATTATGAGGATAATAACGACGATAACAACGATGATAATACCGTCGATAATAACGACGACATTAACGACGATAATTTTGACGATAATAACTATGATAATGACGATATTAACGACGATAACAACGATGACAATAACGACGTTAATAACGACGATATTAACGACGATAATTATGAGGATAATAACGACGATAACAACGATGATAATACCGTCGATAATAACGACGACATTAACGACGATAATTTTGATGATAATAACTATGATAATGACGATATTAACGACGATAACAACGATGATAATGTCATTAATAACGACGATATTAACGACGATAATGACGACGATAATAACGACGATAATATCGACTATAATAACGACGATAATATCGACGATAATATCGACGACAATAACGACGATAATAGCGATGATATTAACGTTGATTATAACGACGATAATAACGTTATATCGAAGATAATAACGACGATAATAACGACGATATCAACGATGATAATGACGAAATAACGACGATATTAACGACGATAATTATGAGGATAAAAACGACGATAACAACGATGATATTAACGATAATAACGACGATATTAAAGACGATAATGGCCTCGATAATAACGACGATAATATCGACGATAATAACGACGATAATATCGACGAAAATAACGACGATAATAGCGATGATATTAACGTTGATTATAAGACAATAAAAACGTTATATCGAAGATAATAACGACGATAATAACGACGATAACAACGATGATAATGACGAAATAACGACGATTTTAACGACGATAATTATGAGGATAATAACGACGATAACAACGATGATAATAAAGACGGTAATAACGACAATAATAACAACGATATTAACGACGACATTATCGACGATAATTTTGACGACAATAAAGACGAAAACAACGATGATAATGACGATAATAACGACGATATTAAAGACGATAATTATGAAAATAATTACGACGATAACAACGATGATAATAACGACGATAATAACGACGATAATGACGACTATAATAACGACGATAATTTCGACGATAATAACGACGATAATGACAACTATAATAACGACGATAATTTCGACGATAATAGCGACGATAATAACGACGATAATACGGATGATATTAACGTTGATTATAACGACGATAATTATGAGGATAATAACGACGATAACAACGATGATAATACCGTCGATAATAACGACGACATTAACGACGATAATTTTGTCGATAATAACTATGATAATGACGATATTAACGACGATAACAACGATGATATTGACATAATAACGACGATAATATCGACGATAATAACGACGATAATAACGACGATAACAACGATGATAATAACAAAATAACGTCGATATTAACGACGGTAATTATGAGGATAAAAACGACGATAACAACGATGATAATAACGACGATAATAACGACGACGTTGACGACGATATTTTTGACGATAACAACGATGATAATAACAATAATAACGACGATATTAAAGACGATAATGACGACGATAATAACGACGATAATATCGACGATTATAACGACGATAATATCGACGATAATAACGACGATAATAACGACGATAATAGCGATGATATTAACGTTGATTATAACGACGATAATAACGTTATATGGAAGATAATAACGACGATAACAACGATGATAATGACAATAATAACGACGATATTAACGAAGATAATGACGACGGTAATAACGACGTCAATAACGACGATAATAACGACGATAACAACGATGATAATGACAAAATATCGTCGATATTAACGACGATAATTATGAGGATAAAAACGACGATAACAACGATGATAATAACGATAATAACGACGATATTAAAGACGATAATGGCCTCGATAATAACGACGATAATATCGACGATAATTATGAGGATAATAACTACGATAACAACGATGAAAATGACGATAATAACGACGATATTAAGGACGATAATTTTAAGGATAATAACGACGATAACAACGATGATAATAACGATGATAACGACGATATTAAAGACGATAATGGCCTCGATAATAACGACGATAATATCGACGATAATAACGACGATAATAACGACGATAACAACGATGAAAATGTCAAAATAACGTCGATATTATCGACGATATTTATGAGGATAATAACGACGATAGCAACGATGATAATAACGACGATAATAACGACGACATTGACGACGATAATTTTGACGATAATAACTATGATAATGACGATATTAACGACCATAACAACGATGATAATGACAATAATAACGACGATAATGACGACGATAATAACGACGATAATATCGACGATAACAACGATGATAATACCGTCGATAATAACGACGACATTAACGACGATAATTTTGAAGATAATAACTATGATAATGATGATATTAACGACGATAACAACGATGATATTGACAAAATAACGACGATATAAACGACGATAATTATGAGGATAATAACGACGATAACAACGATGATAATACCGTCGATAATAACGACGATATTAACGACGATAATTTTGACGATAACAACTATGATAATGACGATATTAACAACGATAACAACGATGATATTGACAGAATAACGACGATATTAACGACGATAATTATGAGGATAATAACGACGATAACAACGCTGATAATGACGATATTAACGACGATAACAACGATGATGATGACGATAATAACGACGATATTAACGACTATAATATCGACGACAATAGCGATGATAATAACGTACATTTAACGACGATAACAACGAAGATAATACCGTCGATAATAACGACGATATTAACGACGATAATTATGAGGATAATAACGACAATAACAACGATGATAATAAAGACGATAATAACGACGATTTTAACGACGATAATTATTAGGATAATAACGACGATAACAACGATGATATTGACAAAATAACGACGATAATATCGCCGATAATAACGACGATAATAACGACGATAACAACGATGATAATGACAAAATATCGTCGATATTAACGACGATAATTATGAGGATAAAAACGACGATAACAACGATGATAATAACGATAATAACGACGATATTAAAGACGATAATGGCCTCGATAATAACGACGATAATATCGACGATAATTATGAGGATAATAACTACGATAACAACGATGAAAATGACGATAATAACGACGATATTAAGGACGATAATTTTAAGGATAATAACGACGATAACAACGATGATAATAACGATGATAACGACGATATTAAAGACGATAATGGCCTCGATAATAACGACGATAATATCGACGATAATAACGACGATAATAGCGACGATAACAACGATGAAAATGTCAAAATAACGTCGATATTATCGACGATATTTATGAGGATAATAACGACGATAACAACGATGATAATAACGACGATAATAACGACGACATTGACGACGATAATGTTGACGATAATAACTATGATAATGACGATATTAACGACGATAACAACGATGATAATGATATAATAACGACGATATTAACGACGATAATGACGACGATAATAACGACGATAATATCGACGACATTGACGACGATAATTTGGACGATAATAACGATGATAATGACGATATTAACGACGATAACAACGATGATAATGACAATAATAACGACGATATTAACGACGATAATGACGACGATAATAACGACGATAATAACGACGATAATAACGACGATAATAGCGATGATATTAACGTTGATTATAACGCCGATAATAACCTTATATCGAAGATAATAACGACGATAATAACGACGATAACAACGATGATAATGACGAAATAACGACGATATTAAAGACGATAACAACGACGATAATGACGAAAAAACGACGATATTAACGACGATAATTATGAGGATAATAACAAAGATAACATCGATGAAAATGACGACAATAACGACGATATTAACGACGATAATTATGAGGATAATAACGACGATAACAACGATGATAATGACGATAATAACGACGATATTAACGACGATAATGACGACGATAATAACGACGATAATAACGACGATAATAACGACGATAATAACGACGATAATATCGACGAGAATAACGACGATAATAACGACGTTAATAGCGATGATATTAACGTTGATGATAACGACGATAATAACGTTATATCGAAGATAATAACGACGATAATAACGACGATAACAACGATGATAATGACGATAATAACGACGATAATATCGACGATAACAACGACGATAATAACGACGATAATAGCGATGATATTAACGTTGATTATAACGACGATAATAACGTTATATCGAAGATAATAACGACGATAATAACGACGATAACAACGATGATAATGACGAAATAACGACGATATTAACGACGATAATTATGAGGATAATAATGACGATAACAACGATGATAATACCGTCGATAATAACGACGACATTAACGACGATAATTTTGACGATAATAACTATGATAATGACGATTTTAACGACGATAACAACGATGATATGGACAAAATAACGACGATAATAGCGACGATAATAGCGATGATATTAACGTTGATTATAACGACGATAATAAGGTTATATCGAAGATAATAACGACGATAATAACGACGATAATATCGACGATAATAACGACGATAATATCGACGAGAATAACGACGATAATAACGACGATAATAGCGATGATATTAACGTTGATGATAACGACGATAATAACGTTATATCGAAGATAATAACGACGATAATAACGACGATAACAACGATGATAATGACGATAATAACGACGATAATATCGACGATAACAACGACGATAATAACGACGATAATAGCGATGATATTAACGTTGATTATAACGACGATAATAACGTTATATCGAAGATAATAACGACGATAATAACGACGATAACAACGATGATAATGACGAAATAACGACGATATTAACGACGATAATTATGAGGATAATAATGACGATAACAACGATAATAATACCGTCGATAATAACGACGACATTAACGACGATAATTTTGACGATAATAACTATGATAATGACGATTTTAACGACGATAACAACGATGATATGGACAAAATAACGACGATAATAGCGACGATAATAGCGATGATATTAACGTTGATTATAACGACGATAATAAGGTTATATCGAAGATAATAACGACGATAATAACGACGATAATATCGACGATAATAACGACGATAATATCGACGAGAATAACGACGATAATAACGACGATAATAGCGATGATATTAACGTTGATGATAACGACGATAATAACGTTATATCGAAGATAATAACGACGATAATAACGACGATAACAACGATGATAATGACGATAATAACGACGATAATATCGACGATAACAACGACGATAATAACGACGATAATAGCGATGATATTAACGTTGATTATAACGACGATAATAACGTTATATCGAAGATAATAACGACGATAATAACGACGATAACAACGATGATAATGACGAAGTAACGACGATATTAACGACGATAATTATGAGGATAATAACGATGATAACAACGATGATAATAACGGTGATAATAACGACGATAATAACGACGATAATGACGACTATAATAACGACGATAATATCGACGATAATAACGACGACATTGACGACGATAATTTTGACGATAATAACTATGATAATGACGAGATTAACGACGATAACAACGATGATAATGACGATAATAATGACGATAATATCGGCGATAACAACGACGATAATAACGACGATAATAGCGATGATATTAACGTTGATTATAACGGCGATAATAACGTTATATCGAAGATAATAACGACGATAATAACGACGATAACATCGATGATAATGACGAAATAACGACGATATTAACGACGATAATTATGAGGATAATAACGAAGATAACAACGATGAAAATGACGATAATAACGACGATAATATCGACGATAATAATGACGATAATAACAAAGATAACAACGATGATAATGACAAAATAACGTCGATATTAACGACGATAATTATGAGGATAATAACGACGACATTGACGACGATAATTTTGACGATAATAACTATGATAATGACGATATTAACGCCGATAACAACGATGATAATGACAATAATAACGACGATTTTAACGACGATAATAACGACGATAATAACGACGATAATATCGACGATAATAACGACGATAATATCGACGATAATAACGACGATAATAACGACGATAATAGCGATGATATTAACGTTGATTATAACGCCGATAATAACGTTATATCGAAGTTAATAACGACGATAATAACGACGATAACAACGATGATAATGACGAAATAACGACGATATTAACGACGATAATTATGAGGATAATAACGAAGATAACAACGATGAAAATGACGACAATAACGACGATATTAACGACGATAATTATGAGGATTTATAACGACGATAACAACGATGATAATGACGATAATAACGACTATATTAACGACGATAATGACGACGATAATAACGACGATAATAACGACGATAATAACGACGATAATAACGACGATATTAACGCCGATAACAACGATGATAATGACAATAATAACGACGATTTTAACGACGATAATAACGACGATAATAACGATAATATCGACGATAATAACGACGATAATATCGACGATAATAACGACGATAATAACGACGATAATAGCGATGATATTAACGTTGATTATAACGCCGATAATAACCTTATATCGAAGATAATAACGACGATAATAACGACGATAACAACGATGATAATGACGAAATAACGACGATATTAAAGACGATAACAACGACGATAATGACGAAAAAACGACGATATTAACGACGATAATTATGAGGATAATAACAAAGATAACATCGATGAAAATGACGACAATAACGACGATATAAACGACGATAATTATGAGGATAATAACGACGATAACAACGATGATAATGACGATAATAACGACGATATTAACGACGATAATGACGACGATAATAACGACGATAATAACGACGATAATAACGACGAAATAACGACGATAACAACAATGATAATAACGATAATAACAACGATATTAACGACGATATTTATGAGGATAATAACGACGATAGCAACGATGATAATGACGATAATAACGACGACATTGACGACGATAATTTTGACGATAATAACTATGGTAATGACGATATTAACGACGATAACAACGATGATAATGACAATAATATCTACGATTTTAACGACGATAATAACGACGATAATAACGACGATAATATCGACGATAATAACGACGATAATATCGACGATAATAACGACGATAATAGCGATGATATTAACGTTGATTATAACGCCGATAATAACGTTATATCGAAGATAATATCGACGATAATAACGACGATAGCAACGATGATAATGACGAAATGACGACGATATTAACGACGATAATTATGAGGATAATAACGAAGATAACAACGATGAAAATGACGATAATAACGACGATAATATCGACGATAATAATGACGATAATAACAACGATAACAACGATGATAATGACAAAATAACGTCGATAATAACGACGATAATTATGAGGATAATAACGACGACATTGACGACGATAATTTTGACGATAATAACTATGATAATGACGATATTAACGCCGATAACAACGATGATAATGACAATAATAACGACGATTTTAACGACGATAATAACGACGATAATAACGACGATAATATCGACGATAATAACGACGATACTATCGACGATAACGACGATAATAACGACGATAATAGCGATGATATTAACGTTGATTATAACGCCGATAATAACGTTATATCGAAGATAATAACGACGATAATAACGACGATAACAACGATGATAATGACGAAATAACGACGATATTAACGACGATAAATATGAGGATAATAACGAAGATAACAACGATGAAAATGACGATAATAACGACGATAATATCGACGATAATAATGACGATAATAACAAAGATAACAACGATGATAATGACAAAATAACGTCGATATTAACGACGATAATTATGAGGATAATAACGACGACATTGACGACGATAATTTTGACGATAATAACTATGATAATGACGATATTAACGACGATAAAAACGATGATAATGACAATAATATCTACGATTTTAAAGACGATAATAACGACGATAATAACGACGAAAATATCGACGATAATAACGACGATAATATCGACGATAATAACGACGATAATAACGACGATAATAGCGATGATATTAACGTTGATTATAACGCCGATAATAACGTTATATCGAAGATAATAACGACGATAATAACGACGATAACAACGATGATAATGACGAAATAACGACGATATTAACGACGAAATTATGAGGATAATAACGAAGATAACAACGATGAAAATGACGATAATAACGACGATAATATCGACGATAATAATGACGATAATAACAACGATAACAACGATGATAATGACAAAATAACGTCGATATTAACGACGATATTTATGAGGATAAAAACGACAATAACAACGATGATAATAACGACGATAATAACGACGATAATAACGACGATAACAACGATGAAAATGACAAAATAACGTCGATATTAACGACGATATTTATGAGGATAAAAACGACAATAACAACGATGATAATAACGACGATAATAACGACGATAATAACGACGATAACAACGATGAAAATGACAAAATAACGTCGATATTAACGACGATATTTATGAGGATAATAACGACGATAACAACGATGATAATAACGACGATAATAACGACGACATTGATGACGATAATTTTGACGATAATAACTATGATAATGACGATATTAACGACGATAACAACGATGATATTGACAATAATAACGACGATATTAACGACGATAATGACGACGATATTAACGACGATAATGACGACGATAATAACGGCGATAATATCGACGATAATAACGACGATAATATCGACGATAATAACGACGATAATAACGACGATAATAGCGATGATATTAACGTTGATTATAACGGCGATACTAACGTTATATCGAAGATAATAACGACGATAACAACGATGATAATGACGAAATAACGATGATATTAACGACGATAATTATGAGGATAATAACGACGATAACAACGATGACAATGACGATAATACCGACGATATTAACGACGATAAATATGAGGATTATAACGACGATAACAACGATGATAATAACTATAATAACGACGATATTAAAGACGATAATGGCGACGATATTAACGACGAAAATATCGACGATAATAACGACGATAATAACGACGATAACAACGATGATAATGATGACAATAACGACGATATTAACGACGATATTGACGACGATAATTTCAACAATAATAACTATGATAATGACGATATTAACGACGATAACAACGATTACAATAACGACGTAAATAACGACGATATTAACGACGATATTTATGAGGATAATAACGACGATAACAACGATGATAATGACGATAATAACGACGATATTAACGACGACAATATCGACGATAATAGCGATGATAATAACGATGTTAATAACGTTGATTTAACGACGATAATAAAGATATATCGAAGATAATCACGACGATTATAACAACGATAACAACGATGATAATGACGAAAAAACGACGATATTAACGACGATAACAACGATGATAATGACGATAATATCGACGATATTAAAGACGATAATGGCGACGATAATAACGACGATAATATCGACGATAATAACGACGAAATAACGACGATAACAACGATGATAATAACGATAATAACAACGATATTAACGACGATATTTATGAGGATAATAACGACGATAGCAACGATGATAATGACGATAATAACGACGACATTGACGACGATAATTTTGACGATAATAACTATGATAATGACGATATTAACGACGATAACAACGATGATAATGACAATAATATCTACGATTTTAACGACGATAATAACGACGATAATAACGACGATAATATCGACGATAATAACGACGATAATATCGACGATAATAACGACGATAATAACGACGATAATAGCGATGACATTAAAGTTGATTATAACGCCGATAATAACGTTATATCGAAGATAATAACGACGATAATAACGACGATAACAACGATGATAATGACGAAATAACGACGATATTAACGACGATAATTATGAGGATAATAACGAAGATAACAACGATGAAAATGACGATAATAACGACGATAATATCGACGATAATAATGACGATAATAACAACGATAACAACGATGATAATGACAAAATAGCGTCGATATTAACGACGATAATTATGAGGATAATAACGACGACATTGACGACTATAATTTTGACGATAATTACTATGATAATGACGATATTAACGCCGATAACAACGATGATAATGACAATAATAACGACGATTTTAACGACGATAATAACGACGATAATAACGATGATATCGACGATAATAACGACGATAATATCGACGATAATAACGACGATAATAACGACGATAATAGCGATGATATTAACGTTGATTATAACGCCGATAATAACCTTATATCGAAGTTAATAACGACCATAATAACGACGATAACAACGATGATAATGACGAAATAACGATGATATTAACGACGATAATTATGAGGATAATAACGAAGATAACAACGATGAAAATGACGACAATAACGACGATATTAACGACGATAATAACGACGATAATAACGACGAAATAACGACGATAACAACGATGATAATAACGATAATAACAACGATATTAACGACGATATTTATGAGGATAATAACGACGATAGCAACGATGATAATGACGATAATAACGACGACATTGACGACGATAATTTTGACGATAATAACTATGGTAATGACGATAACAACGATGATAATAACGACGATAATAACGACGATAATAACGACGATAATAACGACGATAATATCGACGATAATAACGACGATAATATCGACGATAATAACGACGATAATAACGACGATAATAGCGATGATATTAACGTTGATTATAACGCCGTTAATAACGTTATATCGAAGATAATAACGACGATAATAACGACGATAACAACGACGATAATGACGAAATGACGACGATATTAACGACGATAATTATGAGGATAATAACGAAGATAACAACGATGAAAATGACGATAATAACGACGATAATATCGACGATAATAATGACGATAATAACAACGATAACAACGATGATAATGACAAAATAACGTCGATATTAACGACGATAATTATGAGGATAATAACGACGACATTGACGACGATAATTTTGACGATAATAACTATGATAATGACGATATTAACGACGATAACAACGATGATAATGACAATAATATCTACGATTTTAACGACGATAATAACGACGATAATAACGACGATAATATCGACGATAATAACGACGATAATATCGACGATAACGACGATAATAACGACGATAATAGCGATGATATTAACGTTGATTATAACGCCGATAATAACGTTATATCGAAGATAATAACGACGATAATAACGACGATAACAACGATGATAATGACGAAATGACGACGATATTAACGACGATAATTATGAGGATAATAACGAAGATAACAATGATGAAAATGACGATAATAACGACGATAATATCGACGATAATAATGACGATAATAACAACGATAACAACGATGATAATGACAAAATAACGTCGATATTAACGACGATAATTATGAGGATAATAACGACGACATTGACGACGATAATTTTGACGATAATAACTATGATAATGACGATATTAACGCCGATAACAACGATGATAATGACAATAATATCTACGATTTTAACGACGATAATAACGACGATAATAACGACGATAATATCGACGATAATAACGACGATAATATCGACGATAACGACGATAATAACGACGATAATAGCGATGATATTAACGTTGATTATAACGCCGATAATAACGTTATATCGAAGATAATAACGACGATAATAACGACGATAACAACGATGATAATGACGAAATAACGACGATATTAACGACGATAAATATGAGGATAATAACGAAGATAACAACGATGAAAATGACGATAATAACGACGATAATATCGACGATAATAATGACGATAATAACAAAGATAACAACGATGATAATGACAAAATAACGTCGATATTAACGACGATAATTATGAGGATAATAACGACGACAAAGACGACGATAATTTTGACGATAATAACGACGATAATATCGACGATAATAACGACGATAATAGCGATGATATTAACGTTGATTATAACGCCGATAATAACGTTATATCGAAGATAATAACGACGATAATAACGACGATAACAACGATGATAATGACGAAATGACGACGATATTAACGACGATAATTATGAGGATAATAACGAAGATAACAACGATGAAAATGACGATAATAACGACGATAATATCGACGATAATAATGACGATAATAACAACGATAACAACGATGATAATGACAAAATAACGTCGATATTAACGACGATAATTATGAGGATAATAACGACGACATTGACGACGATAATTTTGACGATAATAACTATGATAATGACGATATTAACGCCGATAACAACGATGATAATGACAATAATAACGACGATAATAACGACGATAATAACGACGATAATCTCGACGATAATAACGACGATAATATCGACGATAATAACGACGATAATAACGACGATAATAGCGATGATATTAACGTTGATTATAACGCCGATAATAACGTTATATCGAAGTTAATAACGACGATAATAACGACGATAACAACGATGATAATGACGAAATAACGACGATATTAACGACGATAATTATGAGGATAATAACGAAGATAACAACGATGAAAATGACGACAATAACGACGATATTAACGACGATAATTATGAGGATTTATAACGACGATAACAACGATGATAATGACGATAATAACGACGATATTAACGACGATAATGACGACGATAATAACGACGATAATGACGACGATAATAACGACGATAATAACGACGATAATAACGACGATAATAACGACGATAATATCGACGATAATAACGACGATAATATCGACGATAATAACGACGATAATAACGACGATAATAGCGATGATATTAACGTTGATTATAACGCCGTTAATAACGTTATATCGAAGATAATAACGACGATAATAACGACGATAACAACGATGATAATGACGAAATAACGACGATATTAACGACGATAATTATGAGGATAATAACGAAGATAACAACGATGAAAATGACGATAATAACGACGATAATATCGACGATAATAATGACGATAATAACAACGATAACAACGATGATAATGACAAAATAACGTCGATAATAACGACGATAATTATGAGGATAATAACGACGACATTGACGACGATAATTTTGACGATAATAACTATGATAATGACGATATTAACGCCGATAACAACGATGATAATGACAATAATAACGACGATTTTAACGACGATAATAACGACGATAATAACGACGATAATATCGACGATAATAACATCGATAATATAAACGATAATAACGACGATAAGAACGACGATAATAGCGATGATAATAACGTTGATTATAACTCCGATAATAACCTTATATCGAAGATAATAACGACGATAATAACGACGATAACAACGATGATAATGACGAAATAACGACGATATTAAGGACGATAACAACGATGATAATGACGAAAAAACGACGATATTAACGACGATAATTATGAGGATAATAACAAAGATAACATCGATGAAAATGACGACAATAACGACGATATTAACGACGATAATTATGAGGATAATAACGACGACATTGACGACGATAATTTTGACGATAATAACTATGATAATGACGATATTAACGCCGATAACAACGATGATAATGACAATAATAACGACGATTTCAACGACGATAATAACGACGATAATAACGATAATATCGACGATAATAACGACGATAATATCGACGATAATAACGACGATAATAACGACGATAATAGCGATGATATTAACGTTGATTATAACGCCGATAATAACCTTATATCGAAGATAATAACGACGATAATAACGACGATAACAACGATGATAATGACGAAATAACGACGATATTAAGGACGATAATTATGAGGATAATAACGAAGATAACATCGATGAAAATGACTATAATAACGACGATATTTACGACGATAATTATGAAAATAATAACGACGATAACAACGATGATAATAACTATAATAACGACGATATTAAAGACGATAATGGCGACGATAATAACGACGATAATATCGACGATAATAACGACGAAATAACGACGATAACAACGATGATAATAACGATTATAACAACGATATTAACGACGATATTTATGAGGATAATAACGACGATAGCAACGATGATAATGACGATAATAACGACGACATTGACGACTATAATTTTGACGATAATAACTATGATAATGACGATATTAACGACGATAACAACGATGATAATGACAATAATATCTACGATTTTAACGACGATAATAACGACGATAATAACGACGATAATATCGACGATAATAACGATGATAATATCGACGATAATAACGACGATAAAAACGACGATAATAGCGATGATATTAACGTTGATTATAACGCCGATAATAACGTTATATCGAAGATAATAACGACGATAATAACGACGATAACAACGATGATAATGACGAAATAACGACGATATTAACGACGATAATTATGAGGATAATAACGAAGATAACAACGATGAAAATGACGACAATAACGACGATATTAACGACGATAATTATGAGGATTTATAACGACGATAACAACGATGATAATGACAAAATAACGTCGATATTAACGACGATAATTATGAGGATAATAACGACGACATTGACGACGATAATTTTGACGATAATAACTATGATAATGACGATATTAACGCCGATAACAACGATGATAATGACAATAATAACGACGATTTTAACGACGATAATAACGACGATAATAACGACGATAATATCGACGATAATAACGACGATAATATCGACGATAATAACGACGATAATAACGACGATAATAGCGATGATATTAACGTTGATTATAACGCCGATAATAACGTTATATCGAAGATATTAATGACGATAATAACAACGATAACAACGATGATAATGACAAAATAACGTCGATATTAACGACGATAATTATGAGGATAATAACGACGATAATAACGACGACATTGACGACGATAATTTTGACGATAATAACTATGATAATGACGATATTAACGACGATAAAAACGATGATAATGACAATAATATCTACGATTTTAACGACGATAATAACGACGATAATAACGACGAAAATATCGACGATAATAACGACGATAATATCGACGATAATAACGACGATAATAACGACGATAATAGCGATGATATTAACGTTGATTATAACGCCGATAATAACGTTATATCGAAGATAATAACGACGATAATAACGACGATAACAACGATGATAATGACGAAATAACGACGATATTAACGACGAAATTATGAGGATAATAACGAAGATAACAACGATGAAAATGACGATAATAACGACGACAATATCGACGATAATAATGACGATAATAACAACGATAACAACGATGATAATGACAAAATAACGTCGATATTAACGACGATATTTATGAGGATAAAAACGACAATAACAACGATGATAATAACGACGATAATAACGACGATAATAACGACGATAACAACGATGAAAATGACAAAATAACGTCGATATTAACGACGATATTTATGAGGATAAAAACGACAATAACAACGATGATAATAACGACGATAATAACGACGATAATAACGACGATAACAACGATGAAAATGACAAAATAACGTCGATATTAACGACGATATTTATGAGGATAATAACGACGATAACAACGATGATAATAACGACGATAATAACGACGACATTGATGACGATAATTTTGACGATAATAACTATGATAATGACGATATTAACGACGATAACAACGATGATATTGACAATAATAACGACGATATTAACGACGATAATGACGACGATATTAACGACGATAATGACGACGATAATAACGGCGATAATATCGACGATAATAACGACGATAATATCGACGATAATAACGACGATAATAACGACGATAATAGCGATGATATTAACGTTGATTATAACGGCGATACTAACGTTATATCGAAGATAATAACGACGATAACAACGATGATAATGACGAAATAACGATGATATTAACGACGATAATTATGAGGATAATAACGACGATAACAACGATGACAATGACGATAATACCGACGATATTAACGACGATAAATATGAGGATTATAACGACGATAACAACGATGATAATAACTATAATAACGACGATATTAAAGACGATAATGGCGACGATATTAACGACGAAAATATCGACGATAATAACGACGATAATAACGACGATAACAACGATTACAATAACGACGTAAATAACGACGATATTAACGACGATATTTATGAGGATAATAACGACGATAACAACGATGATAATGACGATAATAACGACGATATTAACGACGACAATATCGACGATAATAGCGATGATAATAACGATGTTAATAACGTTGATTTAACGACGATAATAAAGATATATCAAAGATAATCACGACGATTATAACAACGATAACAACGATGAAAATGACGAAAAAACGACGATATTAACGACGATAACAACGATGATAATGACGATAATATCGACGATATTAAAGACGATAATGGCGACGATAATAACGACGATAATATAGACGATAATAACGACGAAATAACGACGATAACAACGATGATAATAACGATAATAACAACGATATTAACGACGATATTTATGAGGATAATAACGACGATAGCAACGATGATAATGACGATAATAACGACGACATTGACGACGATAATTTTGACGATAATAACTATGATAATGACGATATTAATGACGATAACAACGATGATAATGACAATAATATCTACGATTTTAACGACGATAATAACGACGATAATAACGACGATAATATCGACGATAATAACGACGATAATATCGACGATAATAACGACGATAATAACGACGATAATAGCGATGACATTAAAGTTGATTATAACGCCGATAATAACGTTATATCGAAGATAATAACGACGATAATAACGACGATAACAACGATGATAATGACGAAATAACGACGATATTAACGACGATAATTATGAGGATAATAACGAAGATAACAACGATGAAAATGACGATAATAACGACGATAATATCGACGATAATAATGACGATAATAACAACGATAACAACGATGATAATGACAAAATAACGTCGATATTAACGACGATAATTATGAGGATAATAACGACGACATTGACGACTATAATTTTGACGATAATTACTATGATAATGACGATATTAACGCCGATAACAACGATGATAATGACAATAATAACGACGATTTTAACGACGATAATAACGACGATAATAACGATGATATCGACGATAATAACGACGATAATATCGACGATAATAACGACGATAATAACGACGATAATAGCGATGATATTAACGTTGATTATAACGCCGATAATAACCTTATATCGAAGATAATAACGACGATAATAACGACGATAACAACGATGATAATGACGAAATAACGACGATATTAAGGACGATAACAACGATGATAATGACGAAAAAACGACGATATTAACGACGATAATTATGAGGATAATAACAAAGATAACATCGATGAAAATGACGACAATAACGACGATATTAACGACGATAATTATGAGGATAATAACGACGATAACAACGATGATAATGACGATATTAACGACGATATTAACGACGATAATGACGACGATAATAACGACGATAATAACGACGATAATAACGACGAAATAACGACGATAACAACGATGATAATAACGATAATAACAACGATATTAACGACGATATTTATGAGGATAATAACGACGATAGCAACGATGATAATGACGATAATAACGACGACATTGACGACGATAATTTTGACGATAATAACTATGGTAATGACGATATTAACGACGATAACAACGATGATAATGACAATAATAACGACGATTTTAACGACGATAATAACGACGATAATAACGACGATAATATCGACGATAATAACGACGATAATATCGACGATAACGACGATAATAACGACGATAATAGCGATGATATTAACGTTGATTATAACGCCGATAATAACGTTATATCGAAGATAATAACGACGATAATAACGACGATAACAACGATGATAATGACGAAATGACGACGATATTAACGACGATAATTATGAGGATAATAACGAAGATAACAACGATGAAAATGACGATAATAACGACGATAATATCGACGATAATAATGACGATAATAACAAAGATAACAACGATGATAATGACAAAATAACGTCGATATTAACGACGATATTATGAGGATAATAACGACGACATTGACGACGATAATTTTGACGATAATAACTATGATAATGACGATATTAACGACGATAACAACGATGATAATGACAATAATAACGACGATATTAACGACGATAATGACGACGATAATAACGACGATAATATCGACGATAATAACGACGATAATATCGACGATAATAACGACGATAATAACGACGATAATAGCGATGATATTAACGTTGATTATAACGCCGATAATAAGGTTATATCGAAGATAATAACGACGATAATAACGACGATAACAACGATGATAATAACGACGCTAATAACGACGACATTGACGACGATAATTCTGACGATAATAACTATGATAATGACGATATTAACGACGATAACAACGATGATAATGACAATAATAACGACGATATTAACGACGATAATGACGACGATAATAACGACGATAATATCGACGATAATAACGACGATAATATCGACGATAATAACGACGATATTAACGACGATAATAGCGATGATATTAACGTTGATTATAACGACGATAATAACGTTATATCGAAGATAATAACGACGATAATAACGACGATAACAACGATGATAATGACGAAATAACGACGATATTAACGACGATAATTATGAGGATAATAACGAAGATAACAACGATGAAAATGACGATAATAACGACGATATTATCGACGATAATAATGACGATAATAACAACGATAACAACGATGATAATGACAAAATAGCGTCGATATTAACGACGATAATTATGAGGATAATAACGACGACATTGACGACGATAATTTTGACGATAATAACTATGATAATGACGATATTAACGAAGATAACAACGATGATAATGACAATAATATCTACGATTTTAACGACGATAATAACGACGATAATAACGACGATAATATCGACGATAATAACGACGATAATATCGATGATAATAACGACGATAATAACGACGATAATAGCGATGATATTAACGTTGATTATAACGCCGTTAATAACGTTATATCGAAGATAATAACGACGATAATAACGACGATAACAACGATGATAATGACGAAATAACGACGATATTAACGACGATAATTATGAGGATAATAACGACGACATTGACGACGATAATTTTGACGATAATAACTATGATAATGACGATATTAACAACGATGATAATGACAATAATAACGACGATTTTAACGACGATAATAACGACGATAATAACGATAATATCGACGATAATAACGACGATAATATCGACGATAATAACGACGATAATAACGACGATAATAGCGATGATATTAACGTTGATTATAACGCCGATAATAACGTTATATCGAAGATATTAATGACGATAATAACAACGATAACAACGATGATAATGACAAAATAACGTCGATATTAACGACGATAATTATGAGGATAATAACGACGATAATAACGACGACAATAGCGATGATATTAACGTTGATTATAACGCCGATAATAACGTTATATCGAAGATAATAACGACGATAATAACGACGATAACAACGATGATAATGACGAAATAACGACAATATTAAGGACGATAACAACGATGATAATGACGAAAAAACGACGATATTAACGACGATAATTATGAGGATAATAACAAAGATAACATCGGTGAAAATGACGACAATAACGACGATATTAACGACGATAATTATGAGGATAATAACGACGACATTGACGACGATAATTTTGACGATAATAACTATGATAATGACGATATTAACGCCGATAACAACGATGATAATGACAATAATAACGACGATTTTAACGACGATAATAACGACGATAATAACGACGATAATATCGACGATAATAACGACGATAATATCGACGATAATAACGACGATAATAACGACGATAATAGCGATGATATTAACGTTGATTATATCGCCGATAATAACGTTATATCGAAGTTAATAACGACGATAATAACGACGATAACAACGATGATAATGACGAAATAACGACGATATTAACGACGATAATTATGAGGATAATAACGAAGATAACAACGATGAAAATGACGACAATAACGACGATATTAACGACGATAATTATGAGGATTTTTAACGACGATAACAACGATGATAATGACTATAATAACGACGATATTAACGACGATAATGACGACGATAATAACGACGATAATAACGACGATAATAACGACGATAATAACGACGATAATAACGACGATAATAACGACGATAATATCGACGATAATAACGACGATAATATCGACGATAATAACGACGATAATAACGACGATAATAGCGATGATATTAACGTTGATTATAACACCGTTAATAACGTTATATCGAAGATAATAACGACGATAATAACGACGATAACAACGATGATAATGACGAAATAACGACGATATTAACGACGATAATTATGAGGATAATAACGACGACATTGACGACGATAATTTTGACGATAATAACTATGATAATGACGATATTAACGCCGATAACAACGATGATAATGACAATAATAACGACGATTTTAACGACGATAATAACGACGATAATAACGATAATATCGACGATAATAACGACGATAATATCGACGATAATAACGACGATAATAACGACGATAATAGCGATGATATTAACGTTGATTATAACGCCGATAATAACCTTATATCGAAGATAATAACGACGATAATAACGACGATAACAACGATGATAATGACGAAATAACGACGATATTAAGGACGATAACAACGATGATAATGACGAAAAAACGACGATATTAACGACGATAATTATGAGGATAATAACAAAGATAACATCGATGAAAATGACGACAATAACGACGATATTAACGACGATAATTATGAGGATAATAACGACGATAACAACGATGATAATGACGATAATAACGACGATATTAACGACGATAATGACGACGATAATAACGACGATAATAACGACGATAATAACGACGAAATAACGACGATAACAACGATGATAATAACGATAATAACAACGATATTAACGACGATAATTATGAGGATAATAACAAAGATAACATCGATGAAAATGACGACAATAACGACGATATTAACAACGATAATTATGAAGATAATAACGACGATAACAACGATGATAATGACGATAATAACGATTATATTAACGACGATAATGACGACGATAATAACGACGATAATAACGACGATAATAACGACGATAATAGCGATGATATTAACGTTGATTATAACGACGATAATAACGACGATAATAACGTTATATCGAAGATAATAACGACGATAATAACGACGATAACAACGATGATAATGACGAAATAACGAAGATATTCACGACGACAATTATGAGGATAATAACGACGACATTGACGACGATAATTTTGACGATAATAACTATGATAATGACGATATTAACGCCGATAACAACGATGATAATGACAATAATAACGACGATTTTAACGACGATAATAACGACGATAATAACGATTATATCGACGATAATAACGACGATAATATCGACGATAATAACGACGATAATAACGACGATAATAGCGATGATATTCACGTTGATTATAACGCCGATAATAACCTTATATCGAAGATAATAACGACGATAATAACGACGATAACAACGATGATAATGACGAAATAACGAGGATATTAAGGACGATAACAACGATGATAATGACGAAAAAACGACGATATTAACGACGATAATTATGAGGATAATAACAAAGATAACATCGATGAAAATGACGACAATAACGACGATATTAACGACGATAATTATGAGGATAATAACGACGATAACAACGATGATAATGACGATAATAACGACGATATTAACGACGATAATGACGACGATAATAACGACGATAATAACGACGATAATAACGACGAAATAACGACGATAACAACTATGATAATAACGATAATAACAACGATATTAACGACGATATTTATGAGGATAATAACGACGATAGCAACAATGATAATGACGATAATAACGACGACATTGACGACGATAATTTTGACGATAATAACTATGGTAATGACGATATTAACGACGATAACAACGATGACAATGACAATAATATCTACGATTTTAACGACGATAATAACGACGATAATAACGACGATAATATCGACGATAATAACGACGATAATATCGACGATAATAACGACAATAATAGCGATGATATTAACGTTGATTATAACGCCGATAATAACGTTATATCGAAGATAATAACGACGATAATAACGACGATAACAACGATGATAATGACGAAATGACGACGATATTAACGACGATAATTATGAGGATAATAACGAAGATAACAACGATGAAAATGACGATAATAACGACGATAATATCGACGATAATAATGACGATAATAACAACGATAACAACGATGATAATGACAATAATAACGACGATTTTAACGACGATAATAACGACGATA